>CM069925.1:32315887-32455777 GCA_036172225.1 Cryptocoryne crispatula var. balansae | reverse complement strand
ATCCTAGAATATGGATGACTCGAGACTCGAGAGAAGCTAAGGCATGGCTCGTAGGGTGGAAGAAAAACCCTCATCCTATTCTATTTTTTTTTCTGGCCTAAGATAGGCGTGAGGGGACTAGAAGAGGAGAGTATCGTAAAGCATCCGGCCACCTTAGTAGAAGGCGTCATCTTAGAAGGTCCAACTTAAAATAAAAAAATGGTTGCCAAAAGATGTAGGCAATGACCCCTCAGCTAACAAAAGAACATACCTTTTTGAATGAGTACCCCGAAAAGTGTAGTCCTAGAAAATACGAAAGGCACCAAAAGATTGGCAATGACCTAATAGGTCAAAGACCTATTCGAATGTGTGCTACAAAATAGGTTTGTCAATAAATAAAAAAAGACCCTAAGAGGTCAAAACCCCAATGGAAAATTAGGTATGAGTAGAGAATTCCTCTGACATTTCTTAGAAAACCTATCAAGGACTTCCCATCAATCCTTTCATTCTTAACCCCCAAGGCATGGGTGGACAAACCAAATCTAAGCTGAACCATAGCCAATTAAAGGTTGAAGGTCAAAAGAATTACGAGAAAGGAACCCCTTCATCTACACATGGTGTCTACCACCGAACATAGAATCAACAATTAAATTTTAGGTTTTCAACAATATCCTTTCGACACCTAATCTTATTCCATAAGATGGCCATCCTTTGGCCAAAAAATATCTCTCCTTCACTGTTTATGGTGCGCAAGATGCCCTACAATGTAGGGAAGGGTGCACTCCGTCGCTCTCATCTTACACCCATCGATGGTTGAGTCCCCTTGTCCAATTAAGAGTCTTTTACAAGATATAACTCATTGAGCATTAGAACTTTTAACCCTTCTAGCCCTCTATCTTATTCTCGTATATATGGTACCATTCTCTTCTATATAAAGCCCCCATCTCGCCTTGGCCGAACCTAGCCCATTTCCGCACCCCGCACAAGCTATGCCCAGCCTCTACTCCTCTCTTTGGTGCGCCATAAACCCTACTCCAACTCTTCTTCTTCTTGGTTGGATGTCTGAGCGTAATCAAGTCAAAAATATTTAAAATTTCATCTTTCATGTCCCAATTGAATAAAAGGTAAGAGAGAAAGGTGCTTCCTTCTATAGGTGCGCCAAGACCCAGTTAGGTACTGTACCAAATTTCCACCTAGTTTTCAGGCGCTAACTCCGGGAAGAATAGCAAGAGGTCTTCTTCATCCTTTGGGCGTGCCTTCAACGCAACAATGTAACAGCTTCATATTTCTCTTCTAGCACTTTCATGCCAAGGAGAAGAAGAAAAAAAGAAGGAAGATTAAGGGCAACACAACCCTCCCATCTTTAGCACTCATCTGCTGACAAAGACAAAAGTGCGAGAAGCAGAAAGAAGCAAGAGTGTAGTTCATCTCCTTCCTTCTCTCTTCTTTCTCTTCCCCTTGGCTTCTTCTTTGGCCATTCACAATGCCTCCAGACATTGCAGCCCCCCATTAACACTCCAATTCAGCTCTTCATTTCGTACCCCTTGGCCGTCGTAATTTGGTCTCCTTGCTGTCCATGTGCGCACAACCCCTAGATGGCTTGCAAACGCCCCCTTGGCAACCCCATTTGGCATCTTTCCCAAGCAACCCCATTATGTCACCAAACATAAGCCCCATTTCTCAGCCCATGTTTGGCCTATCCAAACACCCCTTAATCTGGTTCTTGTATGCCTCTTTTGTTTGCTCCCTTGGATAAATACTTCATCTTAGTCACAAGAAAGCACAAAAAATAGGTCCTTCTTCAAGCTCTCGTCCATAGAGGTTTGCACTGCACTCCGGCTCGCTGCTGCAAGAAAAAAGTATAAAAAAATAAGGCATATAGGTTGTGAAGCTGGCCTTGCTGGCCTTGAAGTGCAAGGAATAGGCCTTGCCGGACCATGAAGACAAGAACATGCCTCTTTGGCCCTAAAATCAGAAGACCGGCCCATCGTGCCGATGAGACCTGGAACTAGCCTATTGGGCATTAGACAAAATGACTAAGTCTAGTGGAGTTAGTCCACAATTGGACATTGTCCGGGACACACAAACTTGAAACATAATAAAAATTGACTAAGTCTCGAGGAGTTATCCCACCATCCGGGCACTACCTTAAACTTCACACAAAAATTTGAATAAGTCTAAAGAGTTAGCCCACAACTAGGTGTTACTCTTTTTAGGCTTCTGGGTTTTAAAAAACTAAGCGTGGGGATTTGGCCCACCATCGGCAGCATGTTTCAGGCTTTACACCTAAAAAAATTAAGTCTAGGGAGTTAATCTACACTAGACGCAGCCTCAGTGCTTAGACAAAAGACTAAGTTAAGGAGTTAGTCTACAACTAGATGCCTCGATTGGGCAAGGCTAGTCTAGACACGCTTCCAAGACACTACCTCTGTGTATGTATAGAACATGCTTTTTATGTGGATGGACCCTTCCCACTATGCAGAAAAGTCAAAAAGACTTAACTAAGCAGCAGATGTGTAAATTTTCACATTGATAGAAAAATAAGATGGCATGTTGCCAAAATTTTTCTGATCTTGCGCAGGAGTTTACACCTTGGGAAGAAAATATTTTTTAATAGGCTGTGAAGACTTCTACACTTAGTCATTTCCTCACATGGCATATGAATTACCTATATTGATGAACTTGGCATATGAACTACCTATGTACCATGTACTTAGACATGAACATTTGGAATCTCTGAGGAGCATGATTTGGCAAATTTTCTCCGAAGATTGTCTCATGACTTGGTGGGCCAAGGGAGCAACATGGTTGAAATAAGGTGGCTGGACACCGATGGTTGAACCACAAATCGCTTGAACCACAAATGGTTGAGCTAATGATAGTTGAATCGCATTGATTGCTGAATAATAGGTGTTGAACAAAGGATGATTAAATGAGTGGTGGTCAAAACCATAGGATGAGGAGATGAGGCAACTTTCTTGGTTTTGTACTCGATCGGGATCGCAGGCAATCTTTGCCCTTGACCGGTGGGATTGTATACGTAAATAAGCTTCTCGGGTCAAGATAAAGAGACAGTTCCTTATAGAAAGTTGTTTAATATCACAGGGGAGCGAGATGGTTGAGGGACCTTACTTGCCCTTCCCGACTCAAACAAGGGATTACACATTGATTAGTTTGACGGAATTGGTTGATGACCCATCTCGTGCTCTTGACGTTCAACGTGTTCTGTCATTCCAACGTGCCTTCCAAACCTTAATTTCATTGTCACCTTTCAACTTAAAGAAGAAAGTAAAAACAAACAAGTTGGCAAAACAAACAAAGAACTTTTTTCTTGTTTTTAGTATCTTGCAAAAAAATGTTAGAGTTTTGATTTTTTGTTTGACAAACAAGTGATGCAAAGACTTGAAAACAAGATTACGCAATGATCTTGATTAAACCTTAGGTTTATGGATTTGTTAAGAATTGTTCTCTGAACAAATGGGTTAGGATCCTAGGTCCCCTCCTACCTCCATAATGACCTAGGTTTCACGGTGATAGGTAACTTGGGATGCTTAAAAGTTTTGGGGAGTGGTACAACCAACCCGATCATGAAGAGGAATACCCACGCATGAGGAATTACTGGAGGCCTTGATGAAAGCCAACCAAGTCAACTAGGAAGGAATACATCCCAGTAAGAGAGGTTAGAATCCACCAAGAGGGTACTTTGGTTCGAGAGGGGTAAATGGGAGAGTGAGCTCCGCCTCAAAAGAAAAAAAGTGTAAAAGAAGGAGATAGAGAGAAGGAGCAAAGAATGCAATCAAGTGATAATGCAAATAATAAGCAGACATAAACTTAAAATAAACAAGCAATCACAGCACAAGACAAATAACTAGAAAAACTAGAATCTATACCTTGTTTCTCAAGTACATGAGCCAACGAGATAGTGAAAAGTAAATCGAAAAGAAAGAGGGTTCAGACCTGACAAATAAGCAAAAGGGGTGGTCCAAACGCAAGGGTGTGGGGACCGAGTTGTAAGAATAAGCTGGTTCACGTGGGAACTGATGGGATAAAAAGTGAAGGTGGTTCACGCTAGAACCGGTTTTGGGTAGCAAAGGGGTGGTTCATGTGGGAACCAGCTTAAATGATTAAAGAGGGCCACGTGGGGCCAATTAAAGATGAATAAGGATTCGATCTTAAGTGGGGATAGATCTAAAGAAGTGGGTTAGTTCCCACATGTGAACCAAAGTAAAGAAAGAGATTTAGCTCATGCGGGGAACCGGTTTAAAAGGGTAAAAGTGGTGGTTCACATGGGAACCGGTTTAAATGACAAGTGGAAATAAAAGAGGGTCATGTGGTGACCAATTTGAGGGTGATAACTCAGAAAAAGAGGTAAAAATCTGGTTTGAATGGCTGAAAAAAAATGTTGGTTCTCGTGGGAACCAAGCTTTTGTAGAAAAGAGTTGGTTCGCGCGGGGAACCGATTTGTAAAAGCAAAGGTGGGTTCACAAGGGAACCGGGCTGAAATAAATGACAGAAATTAAATGAGGTACTTGGCAATTCGTATCTGAATGAAAGATGGGTGAAATAAGATACTGATATGGCATGAAATCAAGAAAGGTGGAAAGAAGGAAAGGCTCACGTTGGAACCGGCTCTAGGGAACTAGAACGCTAGTTATAAAGAAACACTAAGCACCCACGGCTAAAGACATTGCTTGTCCCACCGTGGTCACCACAAAGTTGTCGACTTTTAAAACACAACAAAGCTCTCCTCTTTAGGGAAGTCTCTGTGAATTCGGATTTCGGCCACCTCAAGAGGGATAAGAAAGGAAGGAAGAAAACATGCGGAAAGCACTCTCGCCTTCGGTCCCACACTCACATTGATCCCCTAACTTTCATTCCTCGGCATCGCTCGATCACCGAAGAGATCATTTGGCTCATGTGGTAAAGAGGATGCAGAAGAAGGAAATTAAGACATATGTGGTCGCCAGGAACCACGTTTTAGTTCTCGCTTTATGTAATAAAAATGACCGTGTGTACCTTAGCAGAAGAAGTGCAAGTCAAAGCTTCTCGCTTTTTCGCCGACCGATGAAGAAGAGTCCTCAATATGCGGGTGCTTGATTTCCTATGCAACTAGACAAACAAATAGATGAAAATATAATTAGAACTAAACAAAGTGGAGTAATGTGTAAAGAAAATAACATAAAACAATAACACAATCGAAATGAAACTAGCCGGATTCGGGGTTATCTCTAACACCTTTTTTTATTTTTCTGGATTACCAGGCAGTATTGGGAATGCTAATATGTTTACCGCCAAAATGAACAAGGAACCAATTTACCCAACCTTTACGAAATATTTCAAGAACTCCAGTGCCAGAGAGTGACCCAAAAGAGATAAACATACCATCGGGGCTTCTCCCTTCCGCATCTCGGGGAAGCACCAAGAAGGAGCTCCGCCTCCTCGAGGAGAAATGTGCACTCGGGTTGCCATGAACACAAATCGTGGTGAGTGTTAAGATGCCACAACTCAACAAGTGCTCTCATCAAGCTCAAAGTCGAAAGTGAGTATCCCGAATACTACTTAGCAGATGAATCAAAAGTCCAATCAAGCCCCAAGCCCTGAAGTGGTCGCTTTGACCGACAAATCGAGGATGTCGATCAAACCAAGGTAAGTTTCAAGGAGAAGAGCAATATCACGTGAGGCCCTGCGAAATTTGGGTAATCCCGCACCAAAACAAGAGGTAAGAGGAAAGTGCATTGAGGGAGTCAAGGGAAAAAATGGGGTGTGAAAAGCTAAAATTGGCAAGAAACTCACCATGTTGGCTCCGATTTTGGCCTTCAAATGACCCGGACACTTGAAATACCTCTAACCAAGACAAACACACTATTTCTTCAGTGGAGCAGCCATCCTGGGTGTTGGTAAAAAGTTTGGGCATCTTATAGGGTGCTTATATAAGGTGGATAGGCCCTGGGCAAATTGAGCCAAATATCGGATCTAGGTCAAAAACGAAAAACTACGACCCGAACATGCCCCCGAAGTGGAGGCGTGCAGTGACCGCACCCCCAATCCAAGGGCACATAAGCCGCACTCCCCTAAAACCGAGGGTGTGGTGGCCATGCCCCCGGTTCGGGGGTGCGTTGAGTTAAATTCACGCAAAATTCACCTAAAATTCCAAAATTAGAAAACTTCGATAAATCAAATTTGTTCATGTTTTGTCTTTATTAAGGCCAAATGGACATCATTGTCCCTTCGAAACTAACATTTTGATGAATGTCAGGAATTGCTCATGGAGACGGAAGAATGGACAATGGGAAACCCCCATGAGGTCTCAACTAACATATAAGTCGTTAGTCATATACTGGGCATTACTATATGCATTATCGTTGAAGACCATAGTAAAGAAAATCAAACCCGCAGGATCTCCCTTCATCAAAATCTATGATGGTCGGGTCATCCTTCGAGCTAACAGATAAGACAAAATTGTGCAGTTGAAGCGATGATGGTTCCCGATTGGGCATCCGACACCTTATGCTTTCTTTGGTGTCTTGGGTGGATGGGATGTTAGTGTCTCAGGTCTCCAGGAGCCATAAACACTCCAAAATATAGTGAGAATGAAAGAGAGAAATGAAATGGGGAGATGACCGTCGTATCTTTGGAAATGGGAGATTATTGGGTTCTGACTTCTCCCTCTCGGCCGGCCGAAAGAAGAGAGCTTAATGAGTCATTCTTCTTCGATCCGGTCGAGGCTCCACCTCGGCTAGATTCACCTAAAAATGTCCATAAGAAAACATAAACAAGTTTGAAAAAAATCATTAGTTCTAGTGAAAGTGTAGAATCATGCTCAAATTTGAATTTAAACATACAAATGGGAAGGAGTTGACCGATTGGGACTAAATCCTACAACACCTATATTTTGTGGTGGTTTTAAAATATACTTATGGATGCCAAAATGACCTAATGCATGCTAAACGACATTGTTAATGAAAGTTAAAATGAAACTAGGTGAGCAAAAGATCAAAAGAAAAAACTTCAAAAATGAAAATGTACGAGATCGCCCCTACTAGTGCCCCGTATATGGGGGTGCCAGCTGCAAGAAACTCTTTATGCAGGCGACGTTGACCAAGGTCAAAGCACCCTGTTTACGGGGCACCAGGGACTGGTTCCTGCCAGAGATTTTCTTCCCCTCTTCATGCGGCATCGCCCCATAGTGTAGTGTAGACTTCCAAGACCAAACAAAGAGCTCCTCCTTATAGCCAATATGTAAATGATGCAAATGGTAGGGTGTTTAGTCATTGGATGTAAGAGGAATGGTGCAGGGTAGAGGCTTTCAAAGTTGGTAGAAAACTATAGTTTTACGGGTGGCCGAAAGTACAAGTTTTGGGATTTTCTTGAGAGAGAGTTTTGCAGGTGATTTAAGGGCTTATGGGAGTGTGGATGAGGGCTTGATTCGTAGTATTGGATGAGCTGGGGGGTTGATGCTGTGAGCTGAAATCCCCTCAAAGCTTCCAAATGGGTGCCTATTTATAGCCAAAAATAGGGCACTTTAGTCAAATCTCGAAAATCAATTTATCAGCGGCAAAGCGTCCCGGTGATACGGGCGCTTAATATCATGAGCTATGTCGGGCTGACAAGACGGGTCCCAAGCACTAGTCGGGGTGCCAGGCGCCCTATTTATAGGTGCCCGGTGCCCTATAAAAGTAGGGCACCTCGGTGCCAGTATACAATGTGGCACTTTGACCTTGGTCAACGCCCTATCGATCTTCTTTGAAATGCGCCACAAACTTAATTTTTCTAGAAAACTCCCGATTCCCTTGAAAGCCACGTTACCCAAATATTCTTCTATAAAAAACAAGAATTTAAGCTCTTCAACTAGACTAAAAATTGTGTGTCATACATTTACCATCGCCTTGGCATCGGCCAGTAAAGGAAGTGACATTTAATGAAGCGGCTAGGCGAATGTACCGTGAAGCGTAGGCCGAGGCACAAAGTGGAATGAAGTGGTAACGAACTAAAAGGTAACGCCAAGGTGGTAGATTTAGACACGACTTCATTATCCTAGTTGAGTGGAATAAAACTTTGCCGAACTCCGAGATCAACCCTTTCGTCTTCATCGAAACCTTTCCTCTGGGGCTGATTGGTTAAGGAGAAGAACAAGCACTAAAAGTATATAACTAAAATCCCACGTGGGGGAGAATTGTTACTCGATCAGACCCGAATCGCGTATGGGTGTCCGGACTCGATAGAAAATGCATTGAAAAGTAAATTGAGAAAGTAAAGAGGGGACAGTTCCAATCAAGCAAGATTTGGGTTCTTCAAATTCATAAGGTTTACTCAATTACTCTACAGGTGCTTTAGAAAATGAAATAACTTCTGTTTTGATGAAATCATCATTGAAACATGTTGGAAATCGATTCTCTCGAAAAACAAGACCTCTTCTAAGGGGCTATAAAAGGCCATCTTTAAAAGGGTTCATGATGCCGTGATTGGGAGTGAGGTTATGGCAGATTAGGAAGCTAGTGGAATGGTTGTGGTGGGATGATGCATGATGGTGTATGAAATAAATGCATGCCGGGTTTAAAGAAATACAAATAAGTATAAAAATAGTTCACAGCATAGTAGTTTGAACATAGGCACGAGTCAAGACATCCATTTAAGAAACCGTTCTCTCCGCATATTCAACTTTGGCTTCTATCCGTAGGCCTAGGGAATGACTGAGCCCTCACCGATTTTGTTGAAGGGGTTCTCGTGCTCAACTCCCTCTAGACTTTGTAGGTCTTCAATATCTTAAATATTATTTATTATAATAAAGATGTAATACTAAATGCAATACTATATTATTTATTCTAATAGATGCATTCACTCGAGAGAAGATATTAGAACTTTATTTCGCTAGTCCCTTGCGAGGAGAGGGCAAAGTTGCCTTGATATTTTGTCAAGGGACATAGGCCTTATCAAGGTAAAGATAACAGAAAACATAAGTATGCACAAAAAGAAATTATGCAAGCTAAAATTAAACATGAATGCAAAGGCAACTAGTGAATTTAGAGAAAGCAAATTTTAAATTAAGTCAGTTTCGAAAATTTTTGATAATGTTTTTTGGTATTTTCGGCATTTTTATGATATTTTGGCAAGTTTTGGATATTTAATTTTTAAGATTTTTGATTTTTTTTGTTTGGTGTTTTTCAAGTATTCGATTTTTTTTTGTTTTTATGCGGTGCTAAGCAGAAATGACCATCTCATCCTTTGCCTTGTTTCATGGCATAGGTGTCCTCATCATTACCCAAGGGTTACAGAGTAGGCATCATGTGTAGAAAAGTGCCTTGTTCTGGAATCTCTCTCCACCTTCTATCTTTGATAAGCTTGATAGAAAATGTATTCTACAAGCCAATCATATATGATACGATTCAACATTTCTAGAAATATCTCATTCAATTAATTAGGCAAATCTTCATTATAAGCTCTTATTTAGATGCGAATATAATAATGAAGTCCTTGATCAAATGCAATGATGATTAAATCATGACGAGATCATGATAATGAGATTGATCATCTAGATGATAGCCTCGATCTTAAATGTTCCTAGTCATAGGATACTTTGAGATGGGACATCAAGGATCCAGATAGACTAGTGTATGTGATGTCTTCTCATGTGATTGAGGATGACCGATCTTCATTGGTCATCAAGTATGGAGACACACCGAGATACACGTACAGGTGCTCATTAGTTGAATGAAGTTCACCGAATCGACGACCGAATTAAAACCCTCGAATCGTGTATCTTACCGAACTCAGTCTATCGTGGTTTTCTATCATCACGGTTGCATGGTTGGACCATGGACTCCGAGTCGCCAAAGATGCCTACTGTTGGGTGGAACTTGTGCTTTGACCATCGACTTTTATTTTCGATCACACCATTTGGATGGTCCTATTGTTGGAAGTAAATGGATCGGGTACAAGGAAAATCCGATGGAGGCAATCGAGCTGGACAACAAGTGGATCGTCCACTCTCGGTAAGTGAGAGTGAATGTCCTATGGGATAGTACTCTAAAATCCTCAAGCCTGGGTAGTATAGGATAATCGGGAAAAGGAGTTTTCCAATTGATCCAATTCCGAGTACATGATCCCATGTAGCTTCCGTATACTAAGGAGTTGACAAGCCGATGCCGTACTCCTTCCGACCAGACATTGGATGGATGAGGGTTTATATCCATGTGGTAAACCGATGATGGAAAGGCTCAATGGAGATGAGATTATTCCCATAGCCATTCGGGATCATGGGACGTGGCTTGTACCCTTCATGACTCGGTAGAGTGTGTCGATTAATTCGTTATCGGATAACGGATTTAATTAAATTAAATAGAATTGTTCTATTTTATTTAGGCCCTCAACCAAATAGGTTATTGGGCCTAGTGGGTCACACACAAAAGGACTTATCCACAAGTAGAGGGGCAAGGACGTGAATTTATGCAGATTTTGGGTTTTTATGAAAATTCCATAATTCTCTATAAAAATACCAATGGTTTCAGCCAAACCCCATAAATCCAAGGGTGAAAACCACGTCCCTAGCCTCCTCCCTACCTCCTCCTCTCCTCTAGAAGGTGTCCATGGTCGATGGAGCTCCGTTCGGGGAAGAGTTCTCGAGGCCGGCGCGGAAGGGAGAACTCTCGCCGTGGATGAAGTTCGTGGTGGGATACTGCCGGAGACCGGACACTTGAACGGTTTGGAGAGCTTTATAAGTCTCTATCTCCTCTTCCTCTCCATGGGATTATATTGAATCCCTATCAGAGATATTCGAACCCGATTCGATCTGGGCTTTCGATTTTCGTCGTTTCGTCTCCGATTGAGATTCGAATTCTAAAGGAACTCCATAGGAATCGCCGGCTTCCGGGCTGCACAAAATTTTTAATGGACGATTCCTTACAGTGGTATCAGAGCCCGGTTCATGTCTCGAAGTCGAAACCGACGCTTCGAATCGACATTATTTCATGTTATGTATGTGTTCCCAAATCTGTGCAAACGTCTGTTTTGACAAGGCGACCATATTCTGTGTATGACTCAGATAAAATATTGGTTGGCTTTGGTAGAATCTCGTGATATAGGGCTTTCCAACTCCGCAAACTTTTTTAAGTTTGGTTCTCTGTAGTGTTCGGGAGAAGCATCAAAATTTGGTGTTTCTGTCATGCTCGAACCAACACCCGGATTTGGGGATTTTGTGAAATCTCCGTCCATAGAAGAAATTGAGGCTTGGAAAGGTTTTAGGAGATGGGTAATATGATTACCTAGCCTTTACCTTTGATATCCAGCTTTGAACGACGGCGGAGGATAAGTAATTTTTGAGTTTTCCGACGAACTAGGGTTCTGCGAAATCTGGCGGCGCCGACTTGTTTCTTCCTGATTTCCCGTTGATAAAGAGAATTTTTCTATGAAGGAATATATACATATTTGGAAACGTCATATGATGATGATTCTAAATTGTATTTTTGGAGAATATTTTTGGCTTCCTGGATAAGGAGTTATCCTCGTTGCAAAATAGAGATTTCTGCTACGGAATCTGGGTGACCGACGCCTCTTCCTCCTCATTTTGTGGTCTAATGCGATTTTTCCTGGATATGGGGCCGACTGTTTTGGATTCCTTATTCGATAAGGATTCCAACGCATATTTTTTCGGATTTTTTGGAGTCCGGGATAAGGAGATAAATCCGATTCTATTGGAGAGATTTTCTCCCGGATGAACAGTGCCATACGCGCGGGAAGTCGATCGGCGCACGCGCCGGCGCATCGACGGTCGGCGCACACGCTCTGGAGGAGTGGCGCACGCCAGGGCGCACACACGCGCTTGCCGGCGTGGCGCAGTACGCCGGACCACGCGGCGCATTGCGCCAGACACCATTTATATGTTTTTAAAGTGTTTAAAATCATAGAAAATTCTGAAAAATCTCCAGAAAATTCTAGAAAATTTCTGAAAATTTCTATAATATTATTTAACATGTTTTAAAGTGTTTAATGACATGTTAGATGATGTTAAACACTATTTACATAGATTCACTCAAGGTTAAACTTTAAAATTGTTTTAAAGGTTTAACTTAAATTATTAGTGTCTTAATTAATTCTGTAAAATGAGATTTTACAGAATATAAATTGGGACATTAATTTCTGACCTTGCACAGTATTGGGAATGCATGAATGTTCTAAATAGTTTAGTCTTTGTATGTCCATTTCATATAAATTGTTTATATGTTGTTGTCATGTTATTTTCATGTTATTTATTTCATGAAAAATTTGACATGCATGAAATTAAGAATTTCAAAATAAATTATATATAATTTTATGCTGATATATATGATATATCTCATATAATTATCATAAAGGGCACTATGTTCATGCGTATGAATGTTAAGTATGTGGTATTTCAGAGGTGATCACGCCGACTTAATTGTGCTTGGCTTGTGATTGCTTTTAATTATGTTGGTTATGTTATTAAATAGGGCATGCGTGTGCCTCCTCTCTCTCTATACAATCTGATTGTACATTCTACCTCCCTCCATTAATGTACTCCCCTTGGTTAAAACCAAGGTTTCTTATTGAGTTATGTACATTTCTCCGGGTCTCGTATACCCTTAAGCCGTCTTGTAAGAGTTAGAAGCCGGTTCTCGTGGAAGGTTGGAGAGCGGGACCACTTGGAGAAGCAATCCCTTCTCAAGTGGGAGCATGCCAACTCAAGCATCTCAGCAAGGATTTGCACCTATAGGTGCCTTAGGTGCACGCTGTAGGGTTAAGGTCCATGATCACTCCTGATTTTGTGCATATTTGATATGTGGATGTGTGCTACAGTTACATACCTTAGATATATGATATTCCAAAGGTATTATATATACTTAGCACATATTCTTCGATGAGACTAAAATAAAATCCCTCCTCGTCATAATTAGGTCGATAAACGCGTGACATTAAGAATGACTCACGTAGCCTTCCGTTGTTATGGTCTTCGATGAGCCAATCTTAGATTGGATGGGTTTGTTGTGTTTCCCACAAGACTCATTCCAGCAAGTGGATTGGTGATCATGGCCAAGGCATTTGCATTGAACTTTGGGGTGGACCATTGCATTGGGCCTTGTTGTATTTCTCCACAAGTGGCTAATGTTAAGAATTCATTCTCATAACGTAACAAGCGTATTTCCGAATTCCTAACTAGAGTATATAGCTTGTTGGGTTTCCCACAAGGTTATAACTCTAGAGGCTGAATGACTAAGAAGTGCACGGGCTGCAATTGGTAAAAGTTACCTACCTATTAAGTACGGGATGACTTGTGGTGTTTCCGACAGGAGTGTCACGATAAGGTTAATAGGGTCTTAGTCCCCACTAGGATTTCATCGTGGATATCCCGTTTTTCGATAATGAGGGTTATGCAAATTCGTCGAAAATTAGTGGGAGCATAAATTAGGATGAAAGACCATATCTTAATTTTAATGAATGTTTGCAATGTTATATTGATAAAATTATATCTCCGTTGTAGAATACGATAATAAACCACCATTAGTATGGCATATTAGATGCCATATAGCTTAATGGCTCACACTTCTTAGATCGGGTTTGTAACTAAGAGAATTGTTCTCATAGTTGACCAATTAACTATTCTACTCTGAGAAGTAGGTGTCTCCTAAATTATCTAGTGATATGAAAGAAAGATAAGATCTTTATCTCATAGACAAGATGCATTGTTTGTTTTAAATTAGATGTTAGTCTCTATGAGACATAAATTTGGTAGAGACAATGATGGATAGATGGATATGTAGATCCATCATGGCTCTTTATAGATACGAGCTATCTAAAAGTATAACTTAGAAATAACAATACATCTTAATTAGTTCTTGTTGGTGAGACGAGTAGTAAGAAGTAAAATGATTAGATAGAGATAGGAGAGAGTTAATAGTAAAAGAAGGTGGTCAAGATAATAAAGCGTAATAAGATTACATTTCTATTCTTACACCTATTATGATGATGATAAGTGGAAGAGAAAGTACAAAGTGTTTTGTTTATAATGCAAAGGTGGAGTTTGAGAAGCTTCATGTATCCATGTCATTGGCACTTACTTGTTTTAAATATACACTTATTAGTATTAGATACTATATGTGTATATCATAATATTAGATATTATTGATGCATCTAATGGTAATGAGATAACCAGATATGCATCTTATATCTACAAGCGAGTTTGTAGATGATAACAAGTAAATTGAAGGCTTAATAAAGTTAAGATGTTGGACCTACATATGAAATGGTGCAAAAGTTGCATCATTATTAGTGGGAGGTGCAATTCTTTAATAGTTTTATGGCCAGAGATGTCTTAATAATTAATATTGCTATTATATCCTTCTACAAGAACTTTATATGATTCCTACTTGAATAAATGTTGATTTATTCTAAGTTATGGAATTGATAGATATTCTAATAGATTGAATGGCAAAGTGTTTGCCAGTGGGAGCTTAATGAATTGTTTAATCATATTTGATATGTTAGCTCTCATGTTATGTGAGAATTTTCCTTTTAAGAGGAAATGGGTTGATTTAGATCAATCTACACTTTAGCTTTATATAGACATGGAGAATGGGGTTAACGCAGTTATTAACTCATACATTTAGATGTATGTTAGCCCATATCTAGTAAGGCTAAAGAAGAATATTTCTACTTCATTATTTCAAAGATGATGACTTCAGTATGGATACATGTACTTTGATGAAGCACAAATCTAAGACCTTTGAGAAATTATGTATGAGATTAAGGATGAAGTAGAGATACTAATGGAAAGAGTATTAGAACTCTTTGATGAGATCAAGGAGGGGAATACTTAAGTACATAATTCACATATAATTGAAGGATAATAGAATCTAATGGACACCTTTCACACATTTTAGCTTAATTGAGTAGCTAAAATAAGAAGTCATATTATGTAAGACATAATACTTAACAATGCATTTAGCCAAGCTAAAATGTACCTCTTGTCTAATTTTGGTTAAGTACTCATTATAACCACTTGATCTTTAATAGGTACCTTCTAAGTCTCGTTTCCGATTATTCTATATAAGATATGGAAAAGTGGTTAAAACTTGACTCCAAGCAAGTTAAGGCTCTTTTAATGTCCGAATTCCTGGGTGAAGAAGTATAACTCTTAACAAGTTGGAATATAAGACTATGAAGTGTTGCCATTGTGAATATCCTAAGGTAAAACTTTTGATATTAAATATACAACCCTTATGTATAAGGGTATGTGTCAAGCTAAATTAACTATATTTCTAAAGGAAAAGTTCCTTCTTAAGAAAGATAGTGGGAAAGCAAGGTATATATGGAAGATGTTCCATCTCCACAACCCAATAACACTTCTATTAAGGTGCTAGTTAATAATTGACGTAATAGACTAATGATAGGTCTTTTTTATTTCTTTTGTGTCCATTCTACCTAAGAGATATGTGAGACATATCTCCGATAGATGAAATGAGGCATAAGATAATAAGGATATTGATCCTAGATCTATATAGAACCAATATGAGATATTGATTCATTAATGGGAAAAGACAATAAAATCCGATATAAACTTTATCTATTCTAATCAAGTTTAGACCTTGATAGATCCACCTAAGGATATAGTATCCATAAGGAATAAATGGATCACTAAAGAATAGATTGGAGTGGATTAGAAGGTAGATACCTTCAAAGGTGAGAGTAGTTGAAAAGGGTATCATTGAAGTCAAATGGCTGACTATGATGAGACCTTTGACCTATCCCATGGATTAATCCATTCGGACTTTGATTGTGACACTCTATGATTATGAGATAAGCTAATTGGATGTTAAGATAGTGTTCCTCTAAAGTAATTTGAGGAATATGTGTATACGATACAACTATGGGGAATCAAGTCCTCAATAACATCCAAGAAGAGTGTGTAATAAGTTCATTTATGGACTGAAGTAAAAACTTCCCATAGATCATATATAAGGTTTAATGAGATTAAATCTTATGACTTCGTTAAGAAACGAAGAGGAGCCTTGTGTATTCAACAAGATAAGTGGGAGTGTCAGTTACTTTCTCTTGACATTTTATGTTGATGACATACTACTCATTAAGAATGAAGTAGGTGTGTTATCATAAGTGAACCTAGCTATCAAATTGATCCTCCAAACAACAATTGGGGTTTTGAGATCTATGGAGATAGATCTAAAATCAATGCCCAAGCTAATGTACGTAGTCATCGTATAGTCAAAAGGGGTTTGACAGCTGATAAACTCCAAGATTGGTTTCTTACCTACGAGGTGTGGAGTTGATCTCTCAGTAAAGTGTTGTCTTTGTAGACTTCTTGAAAAGATAAAGAGATCACATAAATAGAGCCCTTATGCCTTTGTCATAGGGTCTATTATTTATATGATGCTACGTACATGATGCGATTAATGCCGTAAGTGTTATGGAAGCATTCATCAAGAAGATCCAGGTGAGAGTCACTGGATAGCTTTAGGAGATATATCATTCGGGTACTTCGAGAAGCACCGAGAATGTATCTCTATACACTCGAGGATAAGACTTGAAGTCTTGTAGTTTTACAAACACAAGCTTCTAATCAAATAAGCTTTGATATTAAGTCAATAATGTAGGGTGGTGCAAACAGTTGAAAGAGTTCTATGTGATAGAACACCGTAGAATTTTACAACATATGTAAACAAGTTTACATTTATGGTTAAGCACACTACTTGAGAAGTAGTCTAGATGAAGATTCTCATCTAAGGTATGGGATTGTCCCAATTTTCTTCTTAGTGTATCATTGTTTTGAGAAAACAATGGAGTAAAGCCGCATAAGTCTCATCGTAAGTTTAGAACTTCTCAGGCGTATACCATACAATCGTAGAGATTGCAACTTATGTGAGATAGTAATTAAAGATAAAGTATCTACCGTTAATAACATTGCAAATCCACTAACTGGAAGCATGACATCAAAGAGTGTTTCGAAGCTTCACCTTGAAGCCGATACAAAGATCGTATCAAATGGTGATTGGCTTTAGTGCAAGTGGGAGATTGATAGAAATGTATGCCCTACAAGCCAATCATATATTGATATGATATCTAACATTTCTAGAAATATCTCATTCAATTAATTAGGCAAATCTTCATTATAAGCTCTTATTAGATGCGAATATAATAATGAAGTCCTTGATCAAATGCAATGATGATTAAATCATGATGAGATCATGATAATGAGATTGATCATCTAGATGTATTTGATCTAAATGTTCCTAGTCATAGGATACTTGGAGATGTGGACATCAAGCGATCTAGATAGATCTAAAGTGTATGTGATGTCTTCTCATGTGATGAAGATGACCGATCTCGCTGGTCATCGCGTGTGGAGACACCGAGATACACGTACAAAGTGCTCATTACGTTGAACGAGTTCACCGAACCGACCGAATTAGAAACCCCGAATGGTATCTTACCGAATCGTCTATCATCGTGGTTTTCTATCATCGCCTACAAGCATGGTTCAACCTTTGACTAACCGAGTCGCCAAAGATGCCTTGTTGGGTGGAACTTGTGCTTTGACCATTGACTCTATGGATCACAATTTAGATGGTCCTATATAGCGATGGATCGGGTACAAAGGAAATCCGATGTGAGGCAATCGAGCTTGACAACAAGGGATCGTCCACTCTCAGAGTGAGAGTGAATGGTGTCCTAAAGGGGGATAGTACTCTAAATCCCTCGCTGTGGTAGATAGGATAATTGGAAAAGGAGTTTTCCAATTGATCCAGAGTCTCCGAGTACATTGATCTCATGGGAGTCGGTATACTAAGGAGTTGATACGATACGATGCCGTACTCCTTTCCGACTACAGACATTGGATGGATGAGGGTTTATATCCATGTGGTAACTGATGATGGAAAGGCTCAATGGAGATGAGATTATCCCCCATAGCCATTCTCTGGGGATCACGGGACGTGGCTTGTACCCTTCATTGATCTGTGAGGCCGATTAATCAAGTTATCTAGATAATCTAGATTTAATTAAATTAAATAGAATTGTTCTTATTTTATTTAGGCCTCAACCAAATAGGTTAGTTGGGCTCTAGTGGGTCACACACAAAAGGACTTATCCACAAGTACAAGTAAGGACGTAATTTATAGAGATTTTCAGTTTTTATGAAAAATTCCATAATTCTCTATAAATACCAATGGTTTCCTAGCCAAACCCCATAAAGCCAAGGGTGAAAAACCACGTCCCTAGCCTCCTCCCTACCTCCTCCTCTCTAAGGCTGTCCATGGTCGACGCTGAGTCTGCCGGGAAGCAGTTCCTCGAGGCCGGCGCGAAGCGGAGAACCTCGCCTTGTGGATGAAGTTCGTGCGACACCGCCGGGAGACCTGACACTTCGAAATCTGGCTTGGAGAGCTTAGAAGCTCATATCCTTCCTCTCCATGGGATTATATGAATCCCTCTTATCAGGTATATTCGAACCCGATTTGACCTGGGCTGCCGATTTTCGTCGTTCGGTTCTCGATTGTAGACCTGGACTCTAAAGGGAACCCATAGGGATCGTCGCTTCCGCCGCACAAAATTTTAATGGACGATTCCTTAGCCAAGGTTATGGGCTCTTCTTGAACCTAGTTGGTCGATCTTGCCCACAAGGTTAAAGAAGGAAGAGGATTGGTGGTAAGTCCTGGTAGTAGGGTTCCAGTGGATGTTGAACTTCGTTTTCTCTACTAAGTGCCCACATTATCGTCAGCCTACGGGATTTGACCTCCTCGAGTCCTTTTCTTCTAGCCTATATTTCTTTGATGGCCCACATTCAAATAGGTTTTTTCTTTTGCTTAATTTTGACCTGAGGGGTTCATTGCCCATCTTTTCGTGAGCCTTTTCTTTTTTTGGGCTTTGTTGGTATTGACATTCGGCATACAAGTCGACTTCTTTTGCCGACTCGAGGGGTCATTGCCCATCTTTTCGCACCTTTTCTTTCTAAGGCAGAAGTTAGACCTTTAGAGGCGTACTCCTACTAAGGCGATGGGCACTTTCGATACTCCTTATTCTAATCCCTTTCATCCATTTAGAACCGAAATAAGAAGAGAATATGATAGGGTCAACCTTCATTTGCCAAGTGTTGCCTAGCTTTCTCTTTGACTTTCAATCATCTATGGATCCTCAAAATCTAGGCGTGTAGTGTGTGCAAGTATGATGCCTATCCTTACTTCCCTAAGTGACAAGTTGTGGCACCGAACAAGCAAACATTAGATGTTACACCATTCTTCATACCTTGGGATTTTACAGATTTTTTTGTGATTTTTTGTTTTTCTTTTTAAGAGAAATATTTTTTTGAGGTATACATTTTCATTCCAAGGATGAGCTAATTCTTCACCTTTTGCATTAGTTAGCTTATATGAATTACCAGGATAAAATAGCCAAAAATTACTATACGAAATCCCTCCCAATTAGGTTGGAGTTTGAGCGAGGACTTTGCTCGGCTTAATGAATATGCTTTTAAGCACAACCCTCACTGACTTCAAATTTCCTCTCTACCACCTCTCTTTCCGATAAAATCTTTTAAGTCTATTCGATAAGATCTAACATGTTTGGCAGCTACAGCCTCCTTTCGTCCAAGAGTTTGAGTTGCGCAAGAAGTGAATCTTGGCATTCATCCATCTAGATGTTCTTGGTCGATCTAGACTAAGAGGGAATCGAGAATGAGTACTTCATATGGGACTACCGCCTCCAACCCAAATGCCAAGGCATACGGTAGAGTTTGACCCGTTGGGGTTTGAATAGAAGTGCGGTAGGCCCATAAAGCATCAACTAACTTATTCGGCCACTCTATGAACCTCGCTTAGACTTACACATTTTCTTGATGATTTTTATCAATGTTTTATTTGTGGCTTCGCTTGACCATTGCCTTGAGGAGAATATGGGAGATGAATGATGCAATTTGATGCGATACTTGTTACAAAGATCCCGCAGTACTCTGGGAAATGAATTGAGGTCCGGTTGTCAATGATGATGTCGTCCGGGGATCCCGAATACGGGGCAATGATGTTGCGCTTTCGATGAAGGTGCTGCATCGGTTGATGCCTTGATCTCTCGCATATGCTTCCGCTTCTCGCCTCACTTGGTGAAGTACTCCGTAGTCGTTAGGATGAATGATTTGGTTTCGAAGAAGATTGCCCACTTTGTTTGTGGAGTTCGGGGGTCTACCAAGGGGTCCGATATTATCGAAAGCCCACATAGCAAAAGACAATGGGGCATGAATCGGGTGAAGGGAAGATGAGGTTGAGTGAATCTTGTTGGCGTGAAGTTGACATTGATGACAATACGTGCACAAAGATTGAAATACTTCTTCGTAGAGTAGGCCAATAATACCTTTGTCCGATGATCTTCTTGGCGAGGGCTTGAGCATTTACATGGCCTCCACATACTTCGAATGTGATTCTTTTAAGTACCACCAAGCTTCTTCTTCGTCTACGCATTTTAATAGTATGCCGGCCAGTTCTTTTGTAAAGTACTCCTCCTAAGATGGTGTATCTTCGAGAGACTCTTCTCGATAGCTTTTTTTCTTCAGCGGTTAACCCTAATGGATATATCTCTGATCCCTGACAATAATTTGCAAAATCTCATAATATCAAGGCTTCTCACTTTCCTCCAATTCCTCCAACTCGCCCAAAGATACCTCCTCCTCCTTTACTCAATGGATTTCCTTCTTTTCAAACTCTTCTTTAACCTTCAAGAACCGCGTATCTTCTACCGCCGGGATGGTACATCAAGGGACATAGATCGTCCTAACTTGTCCGGCACTAGCGGGACAAATAGTGAAGATGCTAGAGAAGCAAGAGCATTGGCAAGAATGTTTCGAGCGTGAGGGGACATGGACAAATTCCTGTATTGGAGAACAACTGATGTACATAGGCGGTGAGTTTTTGGTACCTAATGTCCGAGCTCCAGGATGAGATGTGCGAAATTTTGGCAAGCACTTGACGTTGAGAATCAACTAACTATCACCAATCACCCTTTAGTTTGGTGGCAAACTATAGAAGTGAGCGGCCTCCAAAACTGCATGCGCTAGCAAGGCTTCATACTCACTTTTATTGTTTGCTGTTGGAAAATGGAAAGCCGAAAAGCTATGTGGAATGGTGACACCTTCGGGTGATAGAAAAACGATCCCTATCCCTCTACCCCGAGAGTTTAATGCCCCATCCAAATATAAAGTCTACAAATTGGAAGACCGAATGAATATCAACTCCTCATCGAGGAAATTCTGAATGGATAGGGTCAAAGTGATTGGGGATGGGATGATGGGCTAGATGTTTAGCAATCGCATAGCCCTCGATTGTCTTCTCGTTGGATGGGTGATGTCAAATTGAGAGAGAAAGCTTTGTCGTCGTGGCACCGAATCGGTCGGCCAGGGACATATTTTTCAAGGAGAAACTTAATGGGATTCATGCGAATAATGAGAATAACTCTCGCGAGCGTAAAAGTAGTGCTTGTTGGACCACCCAAACTAGGGCTAAGCACAAGTTTTTTTCCCATGATTGTATACTTCTACCTCACAAGGATCAAAGATTTTAGATAGATAAGTATGTTGCTCGCTCTTTCCCTTTGTCATCTAATTGTGCCAATACTTCTCCAAGAGATCCTTCCAATACCGAAAATGTATAAAATTAAGGGTTTGCCGGGAATCGAGAGGTTCTCAGCGCTCTAATGTGGCTTGACAAATATTTCTTTAAACTATCAAATGCTTCCCGACATTTTGAATCCCCCATCTAAACTCGACCTTTGCCTTGGTTACACTCATAGAAAGTTGTTTGCACCTTTTCGGGAGTGTTTTTAAGATAAACCGCGAACAAATTGTAGTCTACCAATCAACCCTCACTACGCCAAATTTGTCCTTTACCTACTGCTGAGAAAAACGTAGGCAAAAAAGCCAATTTTCCCGTAGGTATTTTCAATTTACCTACGGGACCCCCGTAGGAAGTCGCGTCGGGCTAGGGACATGTCAAGAATGTTTTACCTACTTGCCGGTCAAGAAACACCCGTAGGTATAGTCCCTATGTATACCTACGATCCATACACCCATTGGTAAAACCTGCTTACTTGTTTAGCAAGCGTAGGTAAAGAAAACTGATACAAACGGGCATACCTATGGTTCCTCCCATAGGTAAAAGTAGTGGTAAAAAATGGATGGATCTTGACAAAGATTTACATTTACCTACTTCGCTAGAAACCGTAAGTATTCATACAAGTTCTTCAACCACTCATCTACACATTGTTCCACATTCACACACTGCTCCATACAACCACTTATATACACATCATTACATACACCCATCTGCCATGTTCCATTCAATCTCTTTTGTTTACATACATGTTCCATGTCTCCATACAACTTGTTTCATACATTGGTCCACACTCGTTTCATACATCCTATTTCATACAACCTATTCCATACATCTCGTTTCATCTACACATTGTTCCATACACTCATTCATGTTTACACCTCTTGACACACATTGTTCCATACAAATCCTCCGTTCCATACTCATTGTTCCATTCATATACTCAAATTTCGTGTTCAAAAGATAAGAAAATTTAAACAATTTTGCACATATCATTTTAGTCAAGTAAAATGAAAATGAAGAAGTTTTACTATATGTTAAAGTAACACATCTACACCTGTATTATACACCAAATATGCAGGTGTAAGAGTTGACAAAATGAAAAAGAGAGCCAATGGGGCCAAATAATCTAAAGGTGCTGGTAAAATGTAAGGTGGTCCACGCGGGGACCGATCTGAAAGTAGCCAGTTTTTACGCGGGAACCGAGTTGGAAAAGAAAGGTGGTTCACGCTGGAACCGGTTTATAAGAAAAGAAAAGTGGTTCACGCGGGAACCCATTGAAATGAAAGATGAAAGAAAATTAAGTCCACATGGGGGACAATCTTAAAGAAAGAGTAAATAGCAAGTTTAAAGGTAAATTGACATGGAAGAGGTGAAGTGACAAACCGGTTCACGCGGGAACCAAGTTGGAAAATAACTGAAGCTGTACCTGATCAATCAAGATAGCACGGTTAAAGACATTGAGTTGTCCCACCGTGGTCAAGCTAAAAGCTGTCGACTCCAGAAACGGGTTCCGGATCGGCACCTCAAGAGAAGAAGGAAAGATGGAATTGGGGAAAGGGGAGTGAATCGTAAGACACTCGGAAAGCGGTAAAGACTCCTCACCTCGGTCCCACACTCACATTGATCCCCGAACTTTCATCTCACGGCGTCGCTCGAGCACCGGAGATGGTTCGGGTCATGTGGGAGGAGAGTGAGGAGGATATGAATTTAGAACATGAATAAAAATAAAGTGTGGTCGCCAGGAGCCGCGGGCTCCGCTTTATGTAATGGAAATAGAAAGAAGTTGACCGTGTGTACCTTAGCGTGGGAGAAAGGGATGTGAGTTCAACCTTCTTCTTCTTCGGCCGGCCGATGAAGAAGAGTCTTCAATCCAATGCTAGCTTGATCAACTCCGTGCAACTAGAACAATAAACCAAGTGAAGAGTTTGGTTAGACTTGTGAGAAGTGTAGTAACTGTAGTAAGAAGATAAGAAAGAAGCAATTGGAATTGGACTCACCGGCTTCGGGTGAGCTTTAATCCGTTTTTTGTGTTTTTGATTATGTAAAAATGATGTAAATGAACTAAAATATGCTTTAAAACATTAAATAAACAGAGTTAATGGAGTTGAGAAAGCTTATAGAATGATTTGTCTTGAGTTGAAGCCGAGTTGGTTGAGAAAAGGCCGGTTCGGGTAGCTTGGTACCCTTCTGGCGCAACTTTGGTGCAGAGAATGTTACGGACGACCCCGATGTCAGAATCGAGTGACGTTTGTTGGAGTAGACAGAAAACTTAGAGGGGAAGAATTCCTATGTTGATGACTTCTCCTAAATCCTCTTGTAGAAGTCAGTAAAAATTATGAAAGTGGCGGATGTGGAAAACAGAACCTGGATGCGCGCCCTGGGTGTAGCAATTGCCACGAACAAACGGCAAGTCAGAATTGAGTGCCGTCAGTTGGAGATGAAAGAGGACGAAGAGATTAACATCTTCTATGTTGAAGACTTTTGCAGAAGAAGCCTCGGATTTTCTGCAGAAGTCGATGAAGATGGTGGATGCAGAACGCCCGGATCGAGCCTTCTCCTTCACCTCGGGATCGATTTCTTGACTTTGGATCGCCTTTGGACGTCGGGACAGCTTTAGAGAAGAGCTTGGACGACCTCTGGACGAGCTAGGCAAGGGGGATTCAACCTTGGGTCGCTGAGAATGGCCCTCAATTTATAGGGGAAGAGAGCCGGTGCAAAATTTAGAAACTGGATGTACCGCGCCCCCGCGTTTCAAAGGAGACGAGGGCGCGCAGGGCGCGCCCTCAAACCAAGGGCGCGCAGGGCGCGCCCCCAGTTCGGGGGCGCGGTCTGCGCGCCCCCCTGTTTCAAAGGGGGCGGGGGCGCGTTCGGCGTCTCATTGCTAAAAATCGACGGAAACTTCCGGAAATTGCTAAAAATCGACTTGACATACGTAACGCGCCCCCAAACCGGGGGCGCGGTACAAATAAGTGAAAATACTCCGCCAAATCCTCCCAAAAATCCGGTTTAGAAGGTGCTAATCGGGGTAATTTCCGATTTAAAGCAACTGACAGCGCCCCCGCCTTTCAAAGGAACCGGGGGCGCGCAGGGCGCGTTCCCAGTTTGAGGGCGCGCAGGGCGCGCCCCCGGGTTGAGGGCGCGCAGGGCGCGCCCTCCCCTTTTAAGGGGAGCGGGGGCGCTGTACACTCTCTCTCCTGCGCGCGTGTTCCGCGAGCCGTATCTCGCAAACCGGATGTCCGATTCGGCTCCCGTTTGTCGCGTTGGAAAGAGGGCCTTCAACCGCACCTCCTCAAGTCGGTAAACCAGCCGCATGATTCCCGAGATGTTCGTACGGGGCTTTCTACTGGTTTACCCTCTCGCGGAAAGCCGAAACCCGAGGCGAAGATCCGAAAGAGCACGGTTCCGGTCGAGAAATCTCGGGTCAACTCGGGATGACTTAAAATGATGACTGAACAAGTTCGGAACGATCGTACAACCCGAAGTCATCGAAAATTTGAGATTAACCCGGTAAACTTGAATCGAAAGCCGTAAAAGCCGCGAAACCCTAAAATTGACCGAACCGGCCTTATAGCCCCGGTTGATAAAATATACGGCTAGAATCGACCCGGATGACCTGAAAAGACCCGGTGATGACCGGAAAGGCCTAACATGTGGTCCGGGATAGCCGTGTCAGCACAGATCGAAAAAGCCGTAACGAAAGCCGTCATTGACCGACGCCTACCGAAATGACTTCTCGAAAACCCTGAATGTTACGGAACACATGCGGGACTCCCGAGACCTTCAATTATGGACCATTCAAGGTCGGTCATCGAGCAAGCTTCGTGTTTTTACAGTTCACGTGCGGCTCTCGCTTGAAGGTTACGGCAATATTCCGGAAATCATTGGTCCATTCTCAACTAACAAGGGGGGCTCCACCAATGTCCTTAGCTCATCTCCACGAGGTAGTCCGGATCAGATAACGGTCAAATAAAAGATATCGCCTATGGAATAAGAGTCTAGGGCTCCGAATCAAGCCAATTTGGCGTGTCTACAGCTTGCCTCGCCTTGATGTCGGCTTTGCAAGGGAATGGCATGTAGCGGAGCGAAGTGAAACGTAGAGAAAGCGTAGCGAAGCGAGATGAATCGTAGTGGAATGTAGTGGAGTGAAATGGTGATGGACTGAAAAGGTGGCATCAAGGTGTAGATATAGACACGCTCAACGACCGTATTCGGCAAGACGAATCTCCTCAAGTCTCATGGTTAACCGCCATGTTTCATCAAGTCTTCCTATGTTCGATTGGTAAGAGATGTGCCATTGGCACGAGAGAAGAATAGCCAACCCCCAACGCGGTGGGGAGTCCCCGAAACATGGGTTCGTAGGTTCATCATCAGCCGGTAACCCGATCTTTGCGGTGTTCCTGTACTGTGATGGGCTAAAGTTTAAAAAGAGATTTGTTTTGAAAAAGTAAAAGAATACCAATCGAGCACATTCAGGCTCTCTAATTCATTTAAGTCTTCCAAGAGACAAGATTTGATTCGGAATAGAATGATCTCAGATTCCGAAAGGCAAATGTTTAAGCGTAGACCATGAAGATATTGACGGTGCAAGTTCTGACCAAATAGAAGGCCCTTGGCGGGACGAAATGGCTGCCACGGTGGGATAAGTAGCAAAAGAAGTTGCAATGGCCTCTGTGGTGAAAAGAATTGTAAGATTTGAGGGCAAAAAGTGGTTACCGAACACGGTGGGATTAATAGACACGGTGGGATATTAGAGAGGTTGGTGGGACTAGAGAATATGGTGAATGACACGGTGGGATTTAGAATGATCGAGAGGGTGAGAAGGTGAAGATTAGGAAATGATGTATGCAATGACAAAACAAAATGTAATGCAATTAATACTACATGATGCATGTTGGGCTCAAGAAAATAAAACAGAACTTGTATAACAAATAGTTGAAGATATAGATTGTCTACGAGGTCAAGATACCCATTCGGGAACTATCGGCCCACACAGCACAACTTTGGCTTATCCATGAGCATTAGAGATGACCCGACCGTCGTAGATTTTGATGAAGGGGATCTCGGGTCAAGTCTTCTCCGTACTCATGGTCTTCAACAAATAATGCATAAGATAATAACACACGACTAGCGACATATATGCTAGTCGGCAAGTTATGGGGGTTTCCCATGTTGATTCTTCTGTTTCTGTGAGCAATTCCTATTGGTGATATTTCCCCCTCATTGACTCGTGTTTCTTTCCTGAAATACTTAAGAAAGGGGTTAGATCTGCTCTATGGCTTACCCCCTTGCCTATTGTTGTCTTGCCTTGCTTACACGTCAAGGGGGGGGTAGCCTTATTAACCAGGTAGAATGCACAAAATCACAATTAAGGTAAAAAGTTAAGATAGCTTACCTGTTATGGTGAGAGTCACTCCCTTCTTGATCTCAGAATCCTGAAACACTTAATGAAGGGGATTAAATCTTCACCATGGCTTATCTCTTTGCCTATTGTTGTCTGCCTTGACTTAGGTCAAAGAGAGGAGCCTTCTTAACAAGGTGTAATAACCTAATTGACCGAAATGAAATAGTTAAGAGAACTTACCTCGTCGTTGAGAGAACCTTCTCCTCTTATTTTAAAGTCCCTGAAAGCACTTGATAAAAGAGGATTAGATCTTCACAACGACTCATCCCTTTGCCTATCATGGCCAACTTTGACTTAGGTCAAAGGGAGGAGCCCTCTTAATGGGGTGATAATCAAGATAAATATGCGATGCAGAAATGAAACATGCAAGACATAAAAATAAACATGAATGCTAGCAAAGGCAAAAATCAAGGTTATGCCAAGCTAGATGATGCATTTTAGAAAATATTCAACTCTTTTTTTTTTTGGATTTTTGAAAGTATTCAATTTTTTAAAAATTTTGAAAATATTTATTTTTTTAGATTTTTTGAAAATATTTGATTTTTTTTTTTGATTTTTGAAAATATTTGATTTTTTTTTTTGGATTTTTGTGGAGAATGTGCCAGTATTAAGACCATTCATCGATCTTTGAGTGTTGATCAAGATTCAAGCAATAAGCACCACGTGTGAATAAGGTTCCATACCCAGAATCTTTCTTGCCCTCTTCTCTTGATCGGTTTGGATCCCCCCTGAGTTTGGACAGTCTACCCTACCCTAGGGGTTTTAAGATGGAAGAATAATAAGGGAAGTCTTTGATAGGATTTGGGGGTGTTGAGAAGGGTTTCTCTACTCATGCCCAAATTGCCCGTTGGGGTTCGGCCTCTTCGGGTCTTTTCTACATGTGGCACGTATTTAGACAAGTCTTTGACCTGTGGGGTCATTGCCAATCTTTTGGTGCCTTTTTTCATTTTCTATTCTCTCGGGTACTCATTCAGACAGGCCCATATTTGTTTAAACATGTGGGGTTCATTGCCCATCTTTTGGCACCCTTTTGCACCCTATGAGACGGCCTCCTACTAAGGTGGCGGGCATTTTCGATACTATCCTCCTCTAGTCCCCTTCACCTATCTTGGACCGAATAGAAGAGAATAGGGTAAGGTTTCCTTTCCGCCTTCAGGGTTCTGCCTTGCCTCTCTTGAGTGTTGGGCTATCTAGATTCTGGGATCGGGAGGTGTTGTGTGTGCAAGGTGATGTCTACCCTTGACTTCTAGCTAACACCCTTGGATCGATGACTTGATATCATACTAGAAATTCTCCATTTTCTTTTCTAAGGAAAATATTTTTTGAGGTAAACGCCGTTCCATGGATGATTCAATTTTTCTCCATCGGCATTGGTTAGCTCATATGCATTGCCTGGATATTTTTCGCTTATAACAAAAGGCCCTTCCCGCTAGGTTGCAACTTGGAGCGGGGACCACCCGGCTTAACGAATATACGTTTAACTACCATCTCACCGATTTCGAACTTTCTCTCTACCACCCTCTTTTGATAAAACCTTTTCAATCGGTTCTGATAAGTCCGGGCATGCTCGGAGGCGGCCAACCTTCTTTCATCTAGGAGTTCAAGTTGTGCAAGGAGAGATTCTCGTCTCTCATCGACAGGGATGTCCCTATCGAGTTGAACTCGGAGTGATGGAAGGAGTACTTCGTATGGGACCACCGCTTCCATCCCATATGCGAGAGCATACGGGGTTTGACCAGTGGGGGTCCGTACAGAAGTACGATAAGCCCATAGGGCATCTACAAGCTTATCTGGCCAGTCTGCGAACTTGCTAGACTTACAGGTTGTCTTGATGATTTTAATCAAAGTTTTGTTGGTGGCTTCTGCTTGACCATTGCCTTGCGGGTAATAAGGAGATGAATGATGCAATGCAATGCGGTACCTGTTGCAAAGATCACGCAGATCTTGAGAGAGAAATTGCGGTCCGTTGTCGGTGACGATGTCGCTGGGTATCCCGAACCTGGCGATGATGTTGCGCTTGATGAAGGAGCACACTGTTGATGCCTTGATCTCCACGAACGCTTCCGCTTCTGCCCACTTGGTGAAGTACTCTGTTGCCGTCAAGATGAACGATTTGGAACGGATTTCAGAGTTAAGATCACTTAGAGGGCCAATGATATCGAAAGCCCACATGGCGAAGGGCCATGGGGCATGAATCGGATGAAGGGAAGATGCGGGAGAATGGATCTTGTCGGCATGAAGTTGGCAAGAATGACAGTGCCGGACAAAGATGGAGCAATCCTCTTCTAGGGTTGGCCAATAATACCCCTGCCTGATGATTTTCTTGGCAAGAGCTTGAGCATTGACATGGCCCCCACAGACCCCGGAATGTGCTTCCTTAAGCACCAATTCTGCCTCTTCTTCATCAACGCATCTCAATAAAATTCCGCTCAAGCTCCTCTTGTAGAGCACCCCTCCTAGGATGGTATACCTCTGGGATACTCTCCTGATGGCCTTCTTTTCTTTTGCATTTGATCCAGGTGGATATGTCTGATCTTGACAATACCTTGCAATCTCATCAAACCAAGGCCTCTCACCCTCATCTAACTCTTCCAACTCGATTAGAGAAATCTCCTCTTTCTGCTCTAGATATTCCTTCCTGCCAAATCTCTCCTTGATCTTTAGAAATCGCCCATCTTTAATTGCCGGCATCGACCTTCTACGGACATGAATAGTCCGCACTGTCTACCTAGCGGACCGATAGGGATGAAGCTAAGGAGGCTAGGGCATCAGCAAGGATGTTCTGAGCTCGAGGAACGTGGACAAAAGTGAGTTTGGAAAAGAGCTTGATGTAGCAAGAGGTGAGTTCTTGGTAAGGTTTGAGGTTTGGATGAGAAGTTCGGTATTTGGTTAGGACTTGGCGGAGGATTAGTTGGCTATCACCTATCACCCTCAATTCCGTGGCACCATAGAAATGAGCAGCCTCCAGCCCGGCCAGCAAGGCTTCATATTCAGCTATATTGTTGGTTGCTGGGAAGTCAAGCTGAAATGCATGTGGAATGGTGACACCCTCGGGTGATAGAAGTACGATTCCTATTCCCTTACCGTGTGAATTCAGAGCCCCGTCAAAATATAATGTCCAAAGGTGGGAAGATCGGATCAACATTAGTTCGTCATCCGGGAGCTCCAATTAGACCGGGTCAAAGAGGGGTATAGGGTGATGGGCTAGATGTTCGGCAATGGCATAGCTCTTAATCGCCTTCTGGGGGACATAGGTGATATCAAACTGAGAGAGGAAGCTCTGCCAATGACCTAACCGATCAGTTAGAACAGTTTTCTCCAGAAGGAATTTGATGGGATTGATGCGGGCAATAAGGTTGACCTCATGAGCTAAGAAATAGTGTTTAAGCTTCTGAACTACCCGGACTAGTGCAGCACAGTCTTCTCCACTACAAGATACTTCGCTCACATGGATCAAAGATCTTTGACAAATAGTAAGTTGCCCTCTCTTTCCCTTCTTCATCAACTTGTGCAAGGACCGCCCCAAGAGAATTCTCCAAAACCGAGATATATAAAACTAAGGGCTTGCCGTGGACCGGTGGTCTAAGCACATGGGGACTAGCCAGGTATCTTTTCAAACCATCGAATGCATCCTGGCACTTCGAATCCCATTTGAACTCGGCCCCCGCCTTGGTCAACTCATAGAAAGGTTTACACCTTTGGGAGTGTTGTGAGATGAACCGGCGGACAAACTGTAGCCTCCCGATTAATCCTCGAAGTTCTTTCATATTTCTCGGAGGAGGCATACCAATGATTGCCTTGGCCTTGTTTGGGTTGATCTCTATGCCCCTTTTGCTCACTATGAACCCCAACAGCTTTCCTGAGGATACTCCAAACGTGCATTTCTTTGGGTTCATTTTCAATTTATATTCCCTAGCCCTTTGCAAGACCTTTCTTAACACTTCTGGGTGATCTTCTCGGCTTCGGACTTAACGACCAGGTCGTCCACGTACACCTCTACAAGGGTATGCATCATGTCATGGAAGATAGCCATCATTGCCCTCTCGATAGGTAGCACCGGCATTCTTCGATCCAAAGGGCATGATGACATAGCAAGAGGTTCCCCAAGGTGTGGTGAACGAGGTCTTCTCCTGGTCCTCTTCGGCCAACCGGATTTGATTATATCCGTAATAGCCATCCATGAATGACAACATCTCGAATCCAGCAGTTGTTATCAACCAAGACGTCAATATGAGGTAGAGGAAAGTCATCTTTAGGACACGCTCGATTCAAGTCCATGAAGTCTATACGCATCCGAACTCGGCCATCCTTCTTCATGACAGGGACTATGTTTGCCACCCATTGCGGATAAAGGACGACTTTAATGAATCTTGCTTGATGTAACTTGTCGACCTCTTCTTTCATCTTAAGTGCAACATCAGGGTGGAATCTCCTTAATTTTTGTTTGACCGGGGTAACTCCTGTGTTTCAAAGTTAGACGATGTTCAACTAACGAGTTGTCTAACCCCGGCATGTCCTCGTATGTCCATGCGAACGTGTCCTTATATTCTTCCAAAATTTTAATTAAACTCTATTCCTCAGTGGGAGTGAGGTTTGCGCTTAGGAGGATTGTCTTGGGATCTTCCGGTGTTCCAAGATTCAATTCTTTTGTCGGTTCATCCACCGTGGCTAATGGTTCTTCAAATCTTTTAAGTCCAGATGTATACGCATCAGCCAAGTCCTCAATTCCATCCTCGAAATCAGGATCCTTTTCTGATAAGACCTCGTAAACTCCCAATGTATGATCTACATTGAATTCATCCTCATATTGGATTTCATTAAGTCGGATAGCATTTTCCAAAAAACTTGGCAGCCTCACACATTCCTTGCATTTTTGAGCTATTTGTTGGAGATATCTTTCCGGCACACGTTTACCTCGAATTTTCTTCTTTTCTACCCTAACTACTCCTAAAGAAGACGGAATTGAAAAGGTGGTATTAACAATGGGTGAAGGATCGAGCAGATCGATCAGTGAGTTGGAGAAGAGGGGTCCCTGGTTGGGAGCACCCTCCGAGACAAGTAGCGACGTCTCCTCGATGGAAAACTGAGTTTGCGAGAGGACGTTTTTTTTGGGTATTTTGGGTATTTTCAATAACAAAAAGAGAATGAGCCGATGGGGCTCGAGCAGAAATATAAAGCTTAAGTAAATGGAAGAAAAACGGGCTCGCGGGCCCGATGATGACAAGAAATGGGCAGATAGGCCCAAAGGTGGTGAAAAGATCTAAGGGGCACGTGGGCCCAAATGGTGGGCACGCGGGCCCAAAGCAAGAAAATAAATCTAAAGGGCACGTGGGCCCGACTGGTGGGCACGCGGGCCCAAGTTTGTTGGATTGGAATGGGCATAGAAGCCCAGTGGAGTAAGAAGATTTGAATGGGCTCTCAGGCCCATTGATCAGTTCAGGTGGCCATTTTGGCCCAGAAGTGGGAATTGGGCTAGATAGCCCATCAAGTGAATCCAAGAGGGATAGAGTGAGGATTTTGAAATACGTGACCGTAGGATACGGTTCACGCGGGATATTGTTTGGAGGTGGGTTTGAGTGGACAAGTTGTTTGGAGATGTACTTGCCCTCGACTGGTTCTTCCTCCTCTATGAACAACCGAGCCAAAGATGAACTCAGGTTGTCCACTTCCTCCTCTTGCTCTAGTGCCTTCTTCCTCTTGACTTGTTCTTCTTCTTCGTCCCCGGCCATCATCATGGTCTCCCCTTTGATAAAGAATTTTTGGAGTCCCATGGCATTTTTTGGCCGGTAGACCATCCGCGGAGTGAAACTGGGCTCATAGCCAAGCCCGTGTCTCTTTGGTCTTTGTACAGCTTCAATGGGGTGCACAACCCCCCAGCCTCCTTTCCCAGCCCCTTTCCTGGCTGATAGCCCATCCCTTTCATCATCCGCCACGCAACTGAATCTGGAGGCGTCGTCAATACCATGACCTCGGGTAGCTCCAACGGCTGGACAGATTTTGATATTGGTAGTGCAGAAGAGGGGTCATCCACGTCATTCAGAATGGGGATGTTGGTTACTTTGATCACCTGGCCCTTGTATGGGAACTTCAGACACTGATGATTAGTGGAGGCAACAGCTCCTATTGCCTCAAGGTACGGGCGTCCCAAGATAGCTTTGAATGTAGGGTCTAATTCTAGAACGTGAAACTCGGCGGTGACAGCACACGGCCCGAGCCCTACTTTCAATGTAACCACCCCTCGTGCCGGCTTTCGGGAGTTGTCATATGCGGTCACCGTGATGGCAGAAGGCTCGATTTCTTCATCGGAGATGCCGCAAAGTTGCAATGTTTCTGGCGGCATGACATTTATGGATGCTCCGGTGTCAATCAAGCAGGACTTGATCTCCACGCCTCGGATGACTACTGCAACGCGCAAGGCGTACTTTCTGATCTCTGGCCGTGCCAACTCCTCCTGTGTAAAGGTGAGTGCCGGATGTTCACTCCTCGGGGTCAGGACAGCAATGATCTTCTCAGGCGGGAGGTCCTCATTGACCATGACCCGCTGCAAATATTGTTGTAGGATGTCCTGATGGTTCTTTGACCTCTTTATTAGCTCCAGAATTGAAATCCGTGCCGGCATTTTGTCCAAGTGCTTCAATAGGTCATATACCGTGCCGGGCAACGGTTCTTCTACCACCTCCTCTTCTGCCTGTTCCTGTGGTTGTATCCCGACCTGGGGGAAGACCCTTTGGAACATCCTCCCGCTACGAAGTACCGGCGCCAGCGTGGTAGGGGGAAGTGGGGATGATGGTGATGGTAGGGTTGGTTGGTAGGTTGAGGAGCCCATGGTAGGTAGGGGTGGTGAGGATCGGATGATGAGGGGTCGTGGATTGGTGGAGGCCGGTATGTTGGGTGATGGTTGGGGTGTTGGTGGTGATGGTCTAATGATGAGGGGTCGTGGGGTGGCAGTGACTGGTAGGTTAGGTGATGTCTGGGGTGTTGGCGGCGGTCTAATGATTAGACGCCGTGGAGGATTAATGGTGGTTGGTGGGTTAGGTTGGGGTGATGGTTGGGGTGCTGGTTGGGAGGCTAGTGGCGGTCTAATGATTAAGCGTCGTGGAGGGTTAATGGTTGGTGACGGTAGTGGCATTTGGGTAGTTTGTGTGCTGGGGGCAGCTCTCGGTATGGAGAGTATGGTGCGGTTTGTAGGTGGGGTTGGTATGGCGGGCATGGAGGTGATTTGATCCTCGACCTGCCAACCCTAGGAATGGTGGGTTGACTCCTCGATGGCGGAGTGGACGAGGCCGAGTCGTTGGTTTGGTGGTGCTGGTGCCGGTGCTTGTATTGGTGCATGTACCGGGAGTGGATCTTGGACTATGCCTAGGCCGGGCTGCTGTTGTGCTTGCGGTCGCCGAGGTTGATTATGCCGTGCCTTCATGGCTTGTATAGACTCTCCCATCTGTGCCCAGTCAATGTTCCCCTGATCGTTGAGGTCATGAATGTAATCTTTAAACCGGAAACGGACATCCACCGTGTGCCCAGGATACCGATGGTAAGCGCAATATTTTGTCATGTCAACATTTGCTGGCCATCCTTCTCTCTCCTTTGGAAGCTCTAGCTGCTGTTCAGCCATCAATGCGTTGAAGATATCGGTGAGGGGGAATGGCAGTTGAGGGTAGTATTCTCTCTTGGGTCCCCCCCTCCTAAGTCGGTTGGCTGGTGGTGGCACTTGGTTGTAGGCTTGTGGTTGGGGTGGTGGTCGGTTGTAGACATGTTGTTGTTGAGGCGCTCGGTTGTAGGCATTTGGTTGCTGGGGTGCTCGGTTGTAGGTGGGTTGCTGTGGTGGTGCTCGGTTGTATGCAAGTTGTTGTTGTGGCTGAGGAGCTGGTTGAGGGGCCGGGCGGTATTGTTGATTGGGTGGTGGGTTACGGTATTGGCTTTGACGGTACCCACCCCGGTTACCCATGGCATTGATGCTCTCATTATTTACTACCCCTTCGGTGGTGGGTCCCTACAGTGTAGGCTTTCTAGTATTACGGGGCTTGGTGTCGAACGGGTTGATCATGGATGCATCCTTAAAGTGGGCTTGGAGGTAGCGGGCGCTATCACACAACTCACTCATGGTTGTTGGACGGTGCATGATCAGAAGGTTGCGAAGGTTAGGCGTGGTGTTCCCTATGAGCATCCTCACCTACTCCCCCTCTGAGATGGTATCCACAAGCCTCTCAGCCATTCCCCTCCACCGATCAGCACATCTGGCAAAGTCCTCATCCGGCCTCATCTTTTCGGCAATTAAGTCAGTTATCGAGCAGGCTGGCCCCACCCGATCCTTGTACCTCTGTAGAAACTTTGCCTTGACAATGTCGAAATCCGCCGCCTCAATGGAATCAAGAGAATAGAACCAGTCAAGGGCGGATCCATCCAATGACCGACGGAATAGGAAGGCAAGGGCTTTGCGGTCATTTTTCCAGAATGAGGAGTCATAGAGGAAGCTCTTTAGATGGTTGAAAGGATTACCAGTCCCGTTGTAACGTTTGAAGACTGGTATCTCTGAAGGAGGAAGGTGTAGAACTGGGAAGGATGGGACAGAGATTTCGGGGGTGGCTTTAGAATCGAGGCGATGCCTCATCTCTTCGAAACGCTCATCCATCTGGTTGAGTTTGTTCATTAATGCCTGGGTGAGGCTGGATTCCTGAGCCACGGGAGCAAAGTGTTGAGTTGGAGGAGGTAGGTTGGAAACAGGAATTGGAACAGAGTTATGTGAATGCCCCATAATAGGGTGAGTGGAGACACGGCAGGGTTGTCCAGGAGAAGAGATGATTTGGGGCCTGACTGCTGACTGAGGTGGTGAGGGGGCTTGATTTCCCTCGACCGGATCTTGAGTGGCGGGCATCTTGCCCTTTGTCAAGGATTGCACAAGCGAAAAAGATTCGGGGTCTAGATGAAGAGATAGACCCTGGAGGAGTTGCTCCACGCTAAGTGAAGCGGGTTGATGAGTAGGATTTTGAATTTCTGGCTCCCTGACGGCGTTGACATGGCCCTCTGGTTGAGCCATGGGTTGTTGCAGCTCGTAGTGGCCCGTCTCGTACTCCTCTTCTTGGCCGCAGTAGTCCGACATCCCGATGTGTCTTCCGGACCTTAGAGTGGGCATCCTGTCAAATTTCCTTACAAAATGGTTGAAAGAAAGCAAATGAAGGGTGTAAATGCAAATATAGTTTTTGTTTGATTATGGTTGTTTGTTTGATTTGATTTGGTTTCAATTTGGTTGTTTGGCAAGCAAGTTGAACACAAAATTTAAAGGGATTTTTTTTTTGTTTTAGGTGTTTTGAAAGGAGAGAATTTTTTGGTTGTTTTCAATTGTTATGAGTAAGCAAGTTATGCAAACAAAGTTTTAAAATGACTACTCAATAATTTTTGGGTTAAAACCTTAGATTAGATAGATTGTTAGCAATTGTTCACTCAAGTAGGTATGATTCCTATTGCTTCAATCTTCAAGACCTAAGGTTATCACTCATTCACCACGAGTAGGTACTTGGGTTCTTCGGGTTTTGGGAAAGTGGTACAACCGGCCCAATCGTGCGGAGAGGAATACTCCACGGATGGGGACTTACGGAGGTCTTGATGGAAACCACCAAATCAACTAGGAAGGAATATCCCGTAAGAGAGGTAAGAATCCACCAAGAAGGTGTTTGGAGGGTGAGGGTGTGTTGGGAGAGAGAGCCCCCGCCTCGAATGCCCTACGGATCGGAACAAGTCCGGTACCCGATGCAAAGCTAATGCAAAAATGAAAAATGGAGGGTAGAAGGAGAAGAAGCAATCAATATGCAAACATGAATGAAAGCTATTAAATAAATCAAACAAGTGAATGCAAGCAAGACAAGCAATGATAGAGTAAAACAAGTAACTAGAAACTAGCAATTAAAAGGTGGTTCGCGCGGGAACCGGCTTGTGTTGGAGTGTCCAAGTGGGGACAAATCTGAAGTGAAGGTAAAAGGATGGTCCACGCGGGGACCGATTTGAAAATAAAGTAGCTCACGCGGGAGCCAAGTTTTGGAAAAGTAGGTGGTTCACGCGGGAACCGGTTTTTGAAGGAAAATGGGTGGTTCACGCGGGAACCGGTTTGTTTGATTGGAAAAAGGAAAGGAGGGCCACGTGGGGCCAATCTAATTGGTGCAAAGGGGTGGTCCACGCGGGGACCGATCTGAAGGTAAGTTGGTTCACGCGGGAACCGAGTTGGAAAAGAAAGGTGGTTCACGCGGGAACCGGTTTTTGAAGGAAAAGGGGTGGTTCACGCGGGAACCGGTTTTTGTGAAGAAAAGGGTGGTTCACGCGGGAACCGGTGTAAGAGTTGACAAAATGAAAAGAGAGCCACGTGGGGCCAATCTAAAGGTGCTGTAAAGAGGTGGTCCACGCGGGGACCGATCTGAAAATAAGTTGGTTCACGCGGGAACCGAGTTGGAAAAGAAAGGTGGTTCACGCGGGAACCGGTTTATAAGAAGAAAAGTGGTTCACGCGGGAACCGGGCTGAAATTAAAGACAAGAAATCAAGTCCACATGGGGGACAATCTTAAAGGAAGAGTAATCAGCAAGTTTTTAAAGGTAAATTGACATGGAAAAGGGTAAAGGACAAGCCGGTTCAGGCGGGAACCAAGTTGGAAAACAACTAGTTGCACGGTTGAATCAAGCTAGCATGGTTGAAGACATTGGTTGTCCCACCGTGGTCGCCAAAAAGCTGTCGACTCCAGAAACGGGTTCCGGATCGGCACCTCAAGAGAAGAAGGAAAGATGGAATTGGGGAAAGGGGAGTGAATCGTAAGACACTCGGAAAGCGGTAAAGACTCCTCACCTCGGTCCCACACTCACATTGATCCCCGAACTTTCATCTCACGGCGTCGCTCGAGCACCGGAGATGGTTCGGGTCATGTGGGAGGAGAGTGAGGAGGATATGAATTTAGAACATGAATAAAAATAAAGTGTGGTCGCCAGGAGCCGCGGGCTCCGCTTTATGTAAGGAAATAGAAAGAAGTTGACCGTGTGTACCTTAGCGTGGGAGAAAGGGATGTGAGTTCAACCTTCTTCTTCTTCGGCCGGCCGATTAAGAAGAGTCTTAAATCCAATGCTAGCTTGATCAACCTGTGCAACTAGAACAATAAACCAAGTGAAGAGTTTGGTTAGACTTGTGAGAAGTGTAGTAACTGTAGTAAGAAGATAAGAAAGAAGCAATTGGAATTGGACTCACCGGCTTCGGGGTGAGCCTTAACCCCTTTTTTTGTGTTTTTGATTATGTAAAAATGATGTAAATGAACTAAAATATGCTTTAAAACATTAAATAAACAGAGTTAATGGAGTTGAGAAAGCTTATAGAATGATTTGGCTTGAGTTGAAGCCGAGTTGGTTGAGAAAAGGCCGGTTCGGGAAGCTTGGTACCCTTCTGGCGCAACTTTGGTGCAAAGGATGTTACGGACGACCCCGATGTCAGAATCGAGTGCCGTTTGTTGGAGTAGACATAAAACTTAGAGGGGAAGAATTCCTGTGTTGATGATTTCTCCGAAATCCTCCTGTAGAAATCAGTAAAAATTATGAAAGGGGCGGATGTGGAAAACAGAACCTGGATGCGCGCCCTGGGTGTAGCAATTGACACGAACAAACGGCAAGTCAGAATTGAGTGCCGTCAGTTGGAGATGAAAGAGGACGAAGAGATTAACATCTTCTATGTTGAAGACTTTTGCAGCAAAAACCTCGGATTTTCTGCAGAAGTCGATGAAGATGGTGGATGCAGAACGCCCGGATCGAGCCTTCTCCTTCACCTCGGGATCGATTTCTTGACTTCGGATCGCCTTTGGACGTCGGGACAGCTTTGGAGAAGAGCTTGGACGACCTTGGGACGAGCTAGGCAAGGGGGATTCAACCTCCGGTCGTTGTGAATGTCTCTCAATTTATAAGGGAAGAGAGCCGGTGGAAAATTTAGAAACTAGATGCTCCGCGTCCCCTCGTTTCAAAGAAGACGAGGGCGCGCAGGCGCGCCCTCAAACCAAGGGCGCGCAGGCGCGCCCCCGCCGGGGGCGCGGTCTGCGCGCCCCCCTGTTTCAAAGGGGGCGTGGGCGCGTTCGGCGTCTCATTGCTAAAAATCGACGGAAACTTCCGGAAATTGCTAAAAATCGACTTGACATACGTAACGCGCCCCCAAACCGGGGGCGCGGTACAAATAAGTGAAAATCCTCCGCCAAATCCTCCCAAAAATCCGGTTTAGAAGGTGCTAATCGAGGTAATTTCCGATTTAAAGCAACTGACCGCGCCCCCGCCTTTCAAAGGAACCGGGGGGGCGCAGGGCGCGCCCCCAGTTTGAGGGCGCGCAGGGCGCGCCCCCGGGTTGAGGGCGCGCAGGGCGCGCCCTCTTCTTTTAAGGGGAGCGGGGGCGCGATACTCTCTCTCCTGCGCGCGTGTTCCGCGAGCCGTATCTCGCAAACCGGATGTCCGATTCGGCTCCCGTTTGTCGCGTTGGAAAGAGGGCCTTCAACCGCACCTCCTCAAGTCGGTAAACCAGCCACATGATTCCCGAGATGTTCGTACGGGGCTTTCTACTGGTTTACCCTCTCGCGGAAAGCCGAAACCCGAGGCGAAGATCCGAAAGAGCACGGTTCCGGTCGAGAAATCTCGGGTCAATTCGGGATGACTTAAAATGATGACTGAACAAGTTCGGAACGATCGTACAACCCGAAGTCATCGAAAATTTGAGATTAACCCGGTAAACGTGAATCGAAAGCCGTAAAAGCCGCGAAACCCTAAAATTGACCGAACCGGCCTTATAGCCACGGTTGATAAAATATACGGCTAGAATCGACCCGGATGACCTGAAAAGACCCGGTGATGACCGGAAAGGCCTAACATGTGGTCCGGGATAGCCGTGTCAGCACAGATCGAAAAAGCCATAACGAAAGCCGTCATTGACCGACGCCTACCGAAAATGACTTCTCGAAAACCCTGAATGTTACGGAACACATGCGGGACTCCCGAGACCTTCAATTATGGGCCATTCAAGGTCGGTCATCGAGCAAGCTTCGTGTTTTTACAGTTCACGTGCGGCTCTCGCTTGATGGTTACGGCAATATTCCGGAAATCATTGGTCCATTCTCACCTAACAAGGGGGGCTCCACCAATGTCCTTAGCTCATCTCCACGAGGTAGTCCAGATCAGATAACGGTCAAATAAAAAATATTGCCTAAGAAATAAGAGTCTAGGGCTCCGAATCAAGCCAATTTGGCGTGTCTACAAATAGTACCCTTGACTGATGATCTTCTTGGCAAGGACCTGAGCATTTACGTGGCCTCCACATACCTCGGCTTTAAGCACCAACTCGGCCTCTTCTTCATCTACGCATCTGAATAAGACTCCAGCCAGACTTCTCCTGCAGAGCACTCCTCTTAAGATAGTGTATCTTGGAGAAACCGTTGTGATACCTTTCTTCTCTTCAGTGGTTGACGTTGGTGGATATGTTTGATCCTGACAATGATTTGCAACTTCATAATACCATGGTTTCTCACCCTCTTCTAGTTCCTCCAACTCAAACCAAAGACACTTCTTCTATTTGCTCAATATATTCCTTCCTTTCAAACTTCTCTTTGGTCTTCAAGAATCGTGCGTCTTCTATTGCTGGGATTGTACGTCGACGGACGTAGATCGTCCTAACCTGCCTGACTCGTACGATAGATAGTGAGGATGCTAAAGAAGCGAGAGCCTCAGCAAGAATGTTTTGAGCACGTGGAACATGAATAAACTCGAGCTTGGAGAACAACTTGATGTAGTAGGTGGTGAGTTCTTGATACGGTCTGGGCCCAGGATGAGATATGCAGCACTTGGCAAGCACTTGGCCAAGAATCAATTGACTATCACCGATTGCACCTGACTCAGTGGCAATACAAAAGTTAGTGGCCTCTAGTTCGGCCAACAAGGCTTCATATGCAGCAGCTATATTATTTGTTGCCGGAAAGTGAAGTTGAAAAGCTTGGGGAATGGTGACACCTTCAGGTGACAGAAGAACGATCCCTATCCCTCAACCTTGAGAGTTCAAAGCTCGGTCAAAGTACAAGGTCCAAATATTGGAGGATCAAATGGATATCGATTCCTTATCAGGAAATTCTAATTGGATAGGGTGGAACATTGGGAATGGGGCGATGGGGTAAATGTTCAGCAGTTTCAAAGCCCTTGATCACTTTCTATTGGATGTAAGTGAAGAAGTCAAACTGAGAGAGGAAGCTTAGCGAATGTGCAAACCAGTCGGTCAAGACAGCTTCTTCAAGACGAAACTTGAAAGGATTCATGCGAGCAATGGGATTAATCTCGTGGACCAAAAAATAATGCTTAAACTTTTGGACGACGTAAAGGTCGCGCAATTTATGAGAGATGAATTGAGGTCCTTGTCGCTGATGACATCGCCTGTGATCCCGAATCTAGCAATAATGTTGGGTTCGATGAATGTGCAGACTGTGGATGCCTTGATTTTGACCGATGCTTCTGCTTCTGCCCACTTAGTGAAGTGATCCGTTGTTAAAATGGAGGATTTGGTCTTGGCTTGTGGATTTTGGATCACCAAGAGGTCCAATGACATCAAAGGCTCACATAGCGAAAGGCCATGGGGCACGAATTGGGTGAAGGGAAGATGTAGGAGGGTTAATCTTGTCGGCGTGAAGTTACATTGATGACAATGTCGTACAGAGGCTGAGCAACCTAAGTCAATAGTACCCTTGACTGATGATCTTCTTGGCAAGGACTGAGCATTTACGTGGCCTCCACATACCTCGGCTTTAAGCACCAACTCGGCCTCTTCTTCATCTACGCATCTGAATAAGACTCCTGCCAGACTTCTCCTGCAGAGCACTCCTCTTAAGATAGTGTATCTTGGAGAAACCGTTGTGATACCTTTCTTCTCTTCAGTGGTTGACGTTGGTGGATATGTTTGATCCTGACAATGATTTGCAACTTCATAATACCATGGTTTCTCACCCTCTTCTAGTTCCTCCAACTCAAACCAAAGACACTTCTTCTATTTGCTCAATATATTCCTTCCTTTCAAACTTCTCTTTGGTCTTCAAGAATCGTGCGTCTTCTATTGCGGGGATTGTACGTCGACGAACGTAGATCGTCCTAACCTGCCTGACTCGTACGATAGATAGTGAGGATGCTAAAGAAGCGAGAGCCTCAGCAAGAATGTTTTGAGCACGTGGAACATGAATAAACTCGAGCTTGGAGAACAACTTGATGTAGTAGGTGGTGAGTTCTTGATACGGTCTGGTCCCAGGATGAGATATGCAGCACTTGGCAAGCACTTGGCCAAGAATCAATTGACTATCACCGATTGCACCTGACTCAGTGGCAACACAAAAGTTAGTGGCCTCTAGTTCGGCCAACAAGGATTCATATGCAGCAGCTATATTATTTGTTGCCGGAAAGTGAAGTTGAAAAGCTTGGGGAATGGTGACACCTTCAGGTGACAGAAGAACGATCCCTATCCCTCAACCTTGAGAGTTCAAAGCTCGGTCAAAGTACAAGGTCCAAATATTGGAGGATCAAATGGATATCGATTCCTTATCAGGAAATTCTAATTGGATAGGGTGGAACATTGGGAATGGGGCGATGGGGTAAATGTTCAGCAGTTTCAAAGCCCTTGATCACTTTCTATTGGATGTAAGTGAAGAAGTCAAACTGAGAGAGGAAGCTTAGCGAATGTGCAAACCAGTCGGTCAAGACAGCTTCTTCAAGACGAAACTTGAAAGGATTCATGCGAGCAATGGGATTAATCTCGTGGACCAAAAAATAATGCTTAAACTTTTGGACGACGTAAAGGTCGCGCAATTTCTGAGAGATGAATTGAGGTCCTTGTCGCTGATGACATCGCCTGTGATCCCGAATCTGGCAATAATGTTGGGTTCGATGAATGTGCAGGCTATGGATGCCTTGATTTTGACCGATGCTTCTGCTTCTGCCCACTTAGTGAAGTGATCCGTTGTTAAAATGGAGGATTTGGTCTTGGCTTGTGGATTTTGGATCACCAAGAGGTCCAATGACATCAAAGGCTCACATAGCGAAAGGCCATGGGGCACGAATTGGGTGAAGGGAAGATGTAGGAGGGTTAATCTTGTCGGCGTGAAGTTACATTGATGACAATGTCGTACAGAGGCTGAGCAACCTAAGTCAATAGTACCCTTGACTGATGATCTTCTTGGCAAGGACCTGAGCATTTACGTGGCCTCCACATACCTCGGCTTTAAGCACCAACTCGGCCTCTTCTTCATCTACGCATCTGAATAAGACTCCAGCCAGACTTCTCCTGCAGAGCACTCCTCTTAAGATAGTGTATCTTGGAGAAACCGTTGTGATACCTTTCTTCTCTTCAGTGGTTGACGTTGGTGGATATGTTTGATCCTGACAATGATTTGCAACTTCATAATACCATGGTTTCTCACCCTCTTCTAGTTCCTCCAACTCAAACCAAAGACACTTCTTCTATTTGCTCAATATATTCCTTCCTTTCAAACTTCTCTTTGGTCTTCAAGAATCGTGCGTCTTCTATTGGGATTGTACGTCGACGGACGTAGATCGTCCTAACCTGCCTGACTCGTACGATAGATAGTGAGGATGCTAAAGAAGCGAGAGCCTCAGCAAGAATGTTTTGAGCACGTGGAACATGAATAAACTCGAGCTTGGAGAACAACTTGATGTAGTAGGTGGTGAGTTCTTGATACGGTCTGGGCCCAGGATGAGATATGCAGCACTTGGCAAGCACTTGGCCAAGAATCAATTGACTATCACCGATTGCACCTGACTCAGTGGCAATACAAAAGTTAGTGGCCTCTAGTTCGGCCAACAAGGCTTCATATGCAGCAGCTATATTATTTGTTGCCGGAAAGTGAAGTTGAAAAGCTTGGGGAATGGTGACACCTTCAGGTGACAGAAGAACGATCCCTATCCCTCAACCTTGAGAGTTCAAAGCTCGGTCAAAGTACAAGGTCCAAATATTGGAGGATCAAATGGATATCGATTCCTTATCAGGAAATTCTAATTGGATAGGGTGGAACATTGGGAATGGGGCGATGGGGTAAATGTTCAGCAGTTTCAAAGCCCTTGATCACTTTCTATTGGATGTAAGTGAAGAAGTCAAACTGAGAGAGGAAGCTTAGCGAATGTGCAAACCAGTCGGTCAAGACAGCTTCTTCAAGACGAAACTTGAAAGGATTCATGCGAGCAATGGGATTAATCTCGTGGACCAAAAAATAATGCTTAAACTTTTGGACGACGTAAAGGTCGCGCAATTTCTGAGAGATGAATTGAGGTCCTTGTCGCTGATGACATCGCCTGTGATCCCGAATCTGGCAATAATGTTGGGTTCGATGAATGTGCGTGGATGCCTTGATTTTGACCGATGCTTCTGCTTCTGCCCACTTAGTGAAGTGATCCGTTGTTAAAATGGAGGATTTGGTCTTGGCTTGTGGATTTTGGATCACCAAGAGGTCCAATGACATCAAAGGCTCACATAGCGAAAGGCCATGGGGCACGAATTGGGTGAAGGGAAGATGTAGGAGGGTTAATCTTGTCGGCGTGAAGTTACATTGATGACAATGTCGTACAGAGGCTGAGCAACCTAAGTCAATAGTACCCTTGACTGATGATCTTCTTGGCAAGGACCTGAGCATTTACGTGGCCTCCACATACCTCGGCTTTAAGCACCAACTCGGCCTCTTCTTCATCTACGCATCTGAATAAGACTCCAGCCAGACTTCTCCTGCAGAGCACTCCTCTTAAGATAGTGTATCTTGGAGAAACCGTTGTGATACCTTTCTTCTCTTCAGTGGTTGACGTTGGTGGATATGTTTGATCCTGACAATGATTTGCAACTTCATAATACCATGGTTTCTCACCCTCTTCTAGTTCCTCCAACTCAAACCAAAGACACTTCTTCTATTTGCTCAATATATTCCTTCCTTTCAAACTTCTCTTTGGTCTTCAAGAATCGTGCGTCTTCTATTGCTGGGATTGTACGTCGACGGACGTAGATCGTCCTAACCTGCCTGACTCGTACGATAGATAGTGAGGATGCTAAAGAAGCGAGAGCCTCAGCAAGAATGTTTTGAGCACGTGGAACATGAATAAACTCGAGCTTGGAGAACAACTTGATGTAGTAGGTGGTGAGTTCTTGATACGGTCTGGGCCCAGGATGAGATATGCAGCACTTGGCAAGCACTTGGCCAAGAATCAATTGACTATCACCGATTGCACCTGACTCAGTGGCACTACAAAAGTTAGTGGCCTCTAGTTCGGCCAACAAGGCTTCATATGCAGCAGCTATATTATTTGTTGCCGGAAAGTGAAGTTGAAAAGCTTGGGGAATGGTGACACCTTCAGGTGACAGAAGAACGATCCCTATCCCTCAACCTTGAGAGTTCAAAGCTCGGTCAAAGTACAAGGTCCAAATATTGGAGGATCAAATGGATATCGATTCCTTATCAGGAAATTCTAATTGGATAGGGTGGAACATTGGGAATGGGGCGATGGGGTAAATGTTCAGCAGTTTCAAAGCCCTTGATCACTTTCTATTGGATGTAAGTGAAGAAGTCAAACTGAGAGAGGAAGCTTAGCGAATGTGCAAACCAGTCGGTCAAGACAGCTTCTTCAAGACGAAACTTGAAAGGATTCATGCGAGCAATGGGATTAATCTCGTGGACCAAAAAATAATGCTTAAACTTTTGGACGACGTAAAGGTCGCGCAATTTCTGAGAGATGAATTGAGGTCCTTGTCGCTGATGACATCGCCTGTGATCCCGAATCTGGCAATAATGTTGGGTTCGATGAATGTGCAGACTGTGGATGCCTTGATTTTGACCGATGCTTCTGCTTCTGCCCACTTAGTGAAGTGATCCGTTGTTAAAATGGAGGATTTGGTCTTGGCTTGTGGATTTTGGATCACCAAGAGGTCCAATGACATCAAAGGCTCACATAGCGAAAGGCCATGGGGCACGAATTGGGTGAAGGGAAGATGTAGGAGGGTTAATCTTGTCGGCGTGAAGTTACATTGATGACAATGTCGTACAGAGGCTGAGCAACCTAAGTCAATAGTACCCTTGACTGATGATCTTCTTGGCAAGGACCTGAGCATTTACGTGGCCTCCACATACCTCGGCTTTAAGCACCAACTCGGCCTCTTCTTCATCTACGCATCCGAATAAGACTCCGGCCCGGACTTCTCTGCAGCACTCCTCTTAAGATAGTGTATCTTGGAGAAACCGTTGTGATACCTTTCTTCTCTTCAGTGGTTGACGTTGGTGGATATGTTTGATCCTGACAATGATTTGCAACTTCATAATACCATGGTTTCTCACCCTCTTCTAGTTCCTCCAACTCAAACCAAAGACACTTCTTCTATTTGCTCAATATATTCCTTCCTTTCAAACTTCTCTTTGGTCTTCAAGAATCGTGCGTCTTCTATTGCTGGGATTGTACGTCGACGGACGTAGATCGTCCTAACCTGCCTGACTCGTACGATAGATAGTGAGGATGCTAAAGAAGCGAGAGCCTCGGCAAGAATGTTTTGAGCACGTGGAACATGAATAAACTCGAGCTTGGAGAACAACTTGATGTAGTAGGTGGTGAGTTCTTGATACGGTCTGGGCCCAGGATGAGATATGCAGCACTTGGCAAGCACTTGGCCAAGAATCAATTGACTATCACCGATTGCACCTGACTCAGTGGCACTACAAAAGTTAGTGGCCGCTAGTTCGGCCAACAAGGATTCATATGCAGCAGCTATATTATTTGTTGCCGGAAAGTGAAGTTGAAAAGCTTGGGGAATGGTGACACCTTCAGGTGACAGAAGAACGATCCCTATCCCTCAACCTTGAGAGTTCAAAGCTCGGTCAAAGTACAAGGTCCAAATATTGGAGGATCAAATGGATATCGATTCCTTATCAGGAAATTCTAATTGGATAGGGTGGAACATTGGGAATGGGGCGATGGGGTAAATGTTCAGCAGTTTCAAAGCCCTTGATCACTTTCTATTGGATGTAAGTGAAGAAGTCAAACTGAGAGAGGAAGCTTAGCGAATGTGCAAACCAGTCGGTCAAGACAGCTTCTTCAAGACGAAACTTGAAAGGATTCATGCGAGCAATGGGATTAATCTCGTGGACCAAAAAATAATGCTTAAACTTTTGGACGACGTAAAGGTCGCGCAATTTCTGAGAGATGAATTGAGGTCCTTGTCGCTGATGACATCGCCCGTGATCCCGAATCTGGCAATAATGTTGGGTTCGATGAATGTGCGGTACCGTGGATGCCTTGATTTTGACCGATGCTTCTGCTTCTGCCCACTTAGTGAAGTGATCCGTTGTTAAAATGGAGGATTTGGTCTTGGCTTGTGGATTTTGGATCACCAAGAGGTCCAATGACATCAAAGGCTCACATAGCGAAAGGCCATGGGGCACGAATTGGGTGAAGGGAAGATGTAGGAGGGTTAATCTTGTCGGCGTGAAGTTACATTGATGACAATGTCGTACAGAGGCTGAGCAACCTAGGTCAATAGTACCCTTGACTGATGATCTTCTTGGCAAGGACCTGAGCATTTACGTGGCCTCCACATACCTCGGCTTTAAGCACCAACTCGGCCTCTTCTTCATCTACGCATCCGAAGAAGACTCCGGCCCGGACTTCTCCTGCAGAGCACTCCTCTTAAGATAGTGTATCTTGGAGAAACCGTTGTGATACCTTTCTTCTCTTCAGTGGTTGACGTTGGTGGATATGTTTGATCCTGACAATGATTTGCAACTTCATAATACCATGGTTTCTCACCCTCTTCTAGTTCCTCCAACTCAAACCAAAGACACTTCTTCTATTTGCTCAATATATTCCTTCCTTTCAAACTTCTCTTTGGTCTTCAAGAATCGTGCGTCTTCTATTGCTGGGATTGTACGTCGACGGACGTAGATCGTCCTAACCTGCCTGACTCGTACGATAGATAGTGAGGATGCTAAAGAAGCGAGAGCCTCAGCAAGAATGTTTTGAGCACGTGGAACATGAATAAACTCGAGCTTGGAGAACAACTTGATGTAGTAGGTGGTGAGTTCTTGATACGGTCTGGGCCCAGGATGAGATATGCAGCACTTGGCAAGCACTTGGCCAAGAATCAATTGACTATCACCGATTGCACCTGACTCAGTGGCACTACAAAAGTTAGTGGCCTCTAGTTCGGCCAACAAGGATTCATATGCAGCTATATTATTTGTTGCCGGAAAGTGAAGTTGAAAAGCTTGGGGAATGGTGACACCTTCAGGTGACAGAAGAACGATCCCTATCCCTCAACCTTGAGAGTTCAAAGCTCGGTCAAAGTACAAGGTCCAAATATTGGAGGATCAAATGGATATCGATTCCTTATCAAGAAATTCTAATTGGATAGGGTGGAACATTGGGAATGGGGCGATGGGGTAAATGTTCAGCAGTTTCAAAGCCCTTGATCACTTTCTATTGGATGTAAGTGAAGAAGTCAAACTGAGAGAGGAAGCTTAGCGAATGTGCAAACCAGTCGGTCAAGACAGCTTCTTCAAGACGAAACTTGAAAGGATTCATGCGAGCAATGGGATTAATCTCGTGGACCAAAAAATAATGCTTAAACTTTTGGACGACGTAAAGGTCGCGCAATTTCTGAGAGATGAATTGAGGTCCTTGTCGCTGATGACATCGCCTGTGATCCCGAATCTGGCAATAATGTTGGGTTCGATGAATGTGCAGACTGTGGATGCCTTGATTTTGACCGATGCTTCTGCTTCTGCCCACTTAGTGAAGTGATCCGTTGTTAAAATGGAGGATTTGGTCTTGGCTTGTGGATTTTGGATCACCAAGAGGTCCAATGACATCAAAGGCTCACATAGCGAAAGGCCATGGGGCACGAATTGGGTGAAGGGAAGATGTAGGAGGGTTAATCTTGTCGGCGTGAAGTTACATTGATGACAATGTCGTACAGAGGCTGAGCAACCTAAGTCAATAGTACCCCTGACTGATGATCTTCTTGGCAAGGACCTGAGCATTTACGTGGCCTCCACATTCCTCGGCTTTAAGCACCAACTCGGCCTCTTCTTCATCTACGCATCTGAATAAGACTCCAGCCCGGACTTCTCTGCAGGCACTCCTCTTAAGATAGTGTATCTTGGAGAAACCGTTGTGATACCTTTCTTCTCTTCAGTGGTTGACGTTGGTGGATATGTTTGATCCTGACAATGATTTGCAACTTCATAATACCATGGTTTCTCACCCTCTTCTAGTTCCTCCAACTCAAACCAAAGACACTTCTTCTATTTGCTCAATATATTCCTTCCTTTCAAACTTCTCTTTGGTCTTCAAGAATCGTGCGTCTTCTATTGCTGGGATTGTACGTCGACGGACGTAGATCGTCCTAACCTGCCTGACTCGTACGATAGATAGTGAGGATGCTAAAGAAGCGAGAGCCTCAGCAAGAATGTTTTGAGCACGTGGAACATGAATAAACTCGAGCTTGGAGAACAACTTGATGTAGTAGGTGGTGAGTTCTTGATACGGTCTGGGCCCAGGATGAGATATGCAGCACTTGGCAAGCACTTGGCCAAGAATCAATTGACTATCACCGATTGCACCTGACTCAGTGGCACTACAAAAGTTAGTGGCCTCTAGTTCGGCCAACAAGGATTCATATGCAGCAGCTATATTATTTGTTGCCGGAAAGTGAAGTTGAAAAGCTTGGGGAATGGTGACACCTTCAGGTGACAGAAGAACGATCCCTATCCCTCAACCTTGAGAGTTCAAAGCTCGGTCAAAGTACAAGGTCCAAATATTGGAGGATCAAATGGATATCGATTCCTTATCAAGAAATTCTAATTGGATAGGGTGGAACATTGGGAATGGGGCGATGGGGTAAATGTTCAGCAGTTTCAAAGCCCTTGATCACTTTCTATTGGATGTAAGTGAAGAAGTCAAACTGAGAGAGGAAGCTTAGCGAATGTGCAAACCAGTCGGTCAAGACAGCTTCTTCAAGACGAAACTTGAAAGGATTCATGCGAGCAATGGGATTAATCTCGTGGACCAAAAAATAATGCTTAAACTTTTGGACGACGTAAAGGTCGCGCAATTTCTGAGAGATGAATTGAGGTCCCTGTCGCTGAAGACATCGCCTGTGATCCCGAATATGGCAATAATGTTGGATTCGATGAATGTGCAGGCTGCGGATGCCTTGATTTTGACCGATGCTTCTGCTTCTGCCCACTTAGTGAAGTGATCCGTTGTTAAAATGGAGGATTTGGTCTTGGCTTGTGGATTTTGGATCACCAAGAGGTCCAATGACATCAAAGGCTCACATAGCGAAAGGCCATGGGGCACGAATTGGGTGAAGGGAAGATGTAGGAGGGTTAATCTTGTCGGCGTGAAGTTACATTGATGACAATGTCGTACATAGGCTGAGCAACCTAGGTCAATAGTACCCTTGACCGATGAGCTTCTTGGCATGGACCCGAGCATTTACGTGGCCTCCACATACCTCGGCTTTAAGCACCAACTCGGCCTCTTCTTCATCTACGCATCTGAATAAGACTCCAGCCAGACTTCTCCTGCAGAGCACTCCTCTTAAGATAGTGTATCTTGGAGAAACCGTTGTGATACCTTTCTTCTCTTCAGTGGTTGACGTTGGTGGATATGTTTGATCCTGACAATGATTTGCAACTTCATAATACCATGGTTTCTCACCCTCTTCTAGTTCCTCCAACTCAAACCAAAGACACTTCTTCTATTTGCTCAATATATTCCTTCCTTTCAAACTTCTCTTTGGTCTTCAAGAATCGTGCGTCTTCTATTGCTGGGATTGTACGTCGACGGACGTAGATCGTCCTAACCTGCCTGACTCGTACGATAGATAGTGAGGATGCTAAAGAAGCGAGAGCCTCAGCAAGAATGTTTTGAGCACGTGGAACATGAATAAACTCGAGCTTGGAGAACAACTTGATGTAGTAGGTGGTGAGTTCTTGATACGGTCTGGGCCCAGAAGAGATATGCAGCACTTGGCAAGCACTTGGCCTAGAATCAATTGACTATCACCGATTGCACCTGACACAGTCGCAATACAAAAGTTAGTGGCCTCTAGTTCGGCCAACAAGGCTTCATATGCAGCAGCTATATTATTTGTTGCCGGAAAGTGAAGTTGACAAGCTTGGGGAATGGTGACACCTTCAGGTGATAGAAGAACGATCCCTATCCCTCAACCTTGAGAGTTCAAAGCTCGGTCAAAGTACAAGGTCCAAATATTGGAGGATCAAATGGATATCGATTCCTTATCAAGAAATTCTAATTGGATAGGGTGGAACATTGGGAATGGGGCGATGGGGTAAATGTTCAGCAGTTTCAAAGCCCTTGATCACTTTCTATTGGATGTAAGTGAAGAAGTCAAACTGAGAGAGGAAGCTTAGCGAATGTGCAAACCAGTCGGTCAAGACAGCTTCTTCAAGACGAAACTTGAAAGGATTCATGCGAGCAATGGGATTAATCTCGTGGACCAAAAAATAATGCTTAAACTTTTGGACGACGTAAAGGTCGCGCAATTTCTGAGAGATGAATTGAGGTCCTTGTCGCTGATGACATCGCCCGTGATCCCGAATCTGGCAATAATGTTGGGTTCGATGAATGTGCAGACTGTGGATGCCTTGATTTTGACCGATGCTTCTGCTTCTGCCCACTTAGTGAAGTGATCCGTTGTTAAAATGGAGGATTTGGTCTTGGCTTGTGGATTTTGGATCACCAAGAGGTCCAATGACATCAAAGGCTCACATAGCGAAAGGCCATGGGGCACGAATTGGGTGAAGGGAAGATGTAGGAGGGTTAATCTTGTCGGCGTGAAGTTACATTGATGACAATGTCGTACAGAGGCTGAGCAACCTAAGTCAATAGTACCCTTGACTGATGATCTTCTTGGCAAGGACCTGAGCATTTACGTGGCCTCCACATACCTCGGCTTTAAGCACCAACTCGGCCTCTTCTTCATCTACGCATCTGAATAAGACTCCAGCCAGACTTCTCCTGCATAGCACTCCTCTTAAGATAGTGTATCTTGGAGAAACCGTTGTGATACCTTTCTTCTCTTCAGTGGTTGACGTTGGTGGATATGTTTGATCCTGACAATGATTTGCAACTTCATAATACCATGGTTTCTCACCCTCTTCTAGTTCCTCCAACTCAAACCAAAGACACTTCTTCTATTTGCTCAATATATTCCTTCCTTTCAAACTTCTCTTTGGTCTTCAAGAATCGTGCGTCTTCTATTGCTGGGATTGTACGTCGACGGACGTAGATCGTCCTAACCTGCCTGACTCGTACGATAGATAGTGAGGATGCTAAAGAAGCGAGAGCCTCAGCAAGAATGTTTTGAGCACGTGGAACATGAATAAACTCGAGCTTGGAGAACAACTTGATGTAGTAGGTGGTGAGTTCTTGATACGGTCTGGGCCCAGGATGAGATATGCAGCACTTGGCCAAGAATCAATTGACTATCACCGATTGCACCTGACTCAGTGGCAATACAAAAGTTAGTGGCCTCTAGTTCGGCCAACAAGGCTTCATATGCAGCTATATTATTTGTTGCCGGAAAGTGAAGTTGAAAAGCTTGGGGAATGGTGACACCTTCAGGTGACAGAAGAACGATCCCTATCCCTCAACCTTGAGAGTTCAAAGCTCGGTCAAAGTACAAGGTCCAAATATTGGAGGATCAAATGGATATCGATTCCTTATCAAGAAATTCTAATTGGATAGGGTGGAACATTGGGAATGGGGCGATGGGGTAAATGTTCAGCAGTTTCAAAGCCCTTGATCACTTTCTATTGGATGTAAGTGAAGAAGTCAAACTGAGAGAGGAAGCTTAGCGAATGTGCAAACCAGTCGGTCAAGACAGCTTCTTCAAGACGAAACTTGAAAGGATTCATGCGAGCAATGGGATTAATCTCGTGGACCAAAAAATAATGCTTAAACTTTTGGACGACGTAAAGGTCGCGCAATTTCTGAGAGATGAATTGAGGTCCTTGTCGCTGATGACATCGCCCGTGATCCCGAATCTGGCAATAATGTTGGGTTCGATGAATGTGCGGTACCGTGGATGCCTTGATTTTGACCGATGCTTCTGCTTCTGCCCACTTAGTGAAGTGATCCGTTGTTAAAATGGAGGATTTGGTCTTGGCTTGTGGATTTTGGATCACCAAGAGGTCCAATGACATCAAAGGCTCACATAGCGAAAGGCCATGGGGCACGAATTGGGTGAAGGGAAGATGTAGGAGGGTTAATCTTGTCGGCGTGAAGTTACATTGATGACAATGTCGTACAGAGGCTGAGCAACCTAAGTCAATAGTACCCTTGACTGATGATCTTCTTGGCAAGGACCTGAGCATTTACGTGGCCTCCACATACCTCGGCTTTAAGCACCAACTCGGCCTCTTCTTCATCTACGCATCTGAATAAGACTCCAGCCAGACTTCTCCAGCGGAGCACTCCTCATAAGATAGTGTATCTTGGAGAAACCGTTGTGATACCTTTCTTCTCTTCAGTGGTTGACGTTGGTGGATATGTTTGATCCTGACAATGATTTGCAACTTCATAATACCATGGTTTCTCACCCTCTTCTAGTTCCTCCAACTCAAACCAAAGACACTTCTTCTATTTGCTCAATATATTCCTTCCTTTCAAACTTCTCTTTGGTCTTCAAGAATCGTGCGTCTTCTATTGCTGGGATTGTACGTCGACGGACGTAGATCGTCCTAACCTGCCTGACTCGTACGATAGATAGTGAGGATGCTAAAGAGGCGAGAGCCTCATCAAGAATGTTTTGAGCACGTGGAACATGAATAAACTCGAGCTTGGAGAACAACTTGATGTAGTAGGTGGTGAGTTCTTGATACGGTCTGGGCCCAGGATGAGATATGCAGCACTTGGGAAGCACTTGGCAAAGAATCAATTGACTATCACCGATTGCACCTGACTCAGTGGCACTAAAAAAGTTAGTGGCCTCTGGTTCGGCCAACAAGGATTCATATGCAGCAACTATATTATTTGTTGCCGGAAAGTGAAGTTGAAAAGCTTGGGGAATGGTGACACCTTCAGGTGACAGAAGAACGATCCCTATCCCTCAACCTTGAGAGTTCAAAGCTCGGTCAAAGAACAAGGTCCAAATATTGGAGGATCAAATGGATATCGATGCCTTTGGAGGAAAGTCTAATTGGATAGGGGGGAACATTGGTAATGGTGCGATGGGGTAAATGTTCGGCGGTTTCAAAGCCCTTGATCACTTTCTATTGGATGTAAGTGAAGAAGTCAAACTGAGAGAGGAAGCTTAGCGAATGTGCAAACCAGTCGGTCAAGACAGCTTCTTCAAGACGAAACTTGAAAGGATTCATGCGAGCAATGGGATTAATCTCGTGGACCAAAAAATAATGCTTAAACTTTTGGACGACGTAAAGGTCGCGCAATTTCTGAGAGATGAATTGAGGTCCTTGTCGCTGATCCCGAATCTGGCAATAATGTTGGGTTCGATGAATGTGCGGACTGTGGATGCCTTGATTTTGACCGATGCTTCTGCTTCTGCCCACTTAGTGAAGTGATCCGTTGTTAAAATGGAGGATTTGGTCTTGGCTTGTGGATTTTGGATCACCAAGAGGTCCAATGACATCAAAGGCTCACATAGCGAAAGGCCATGGGGCACGAATTGGGTGAAGGGAAGATGTAGGAGGGTTAATCTTGTCGGCGTGAAGTTACATTGATGACAATGTCGTACATAGGCTGAGCAACCTAAGTCAATAGTACCCTTGACTGATGATCTTCTTGGCAAGGACCTGAGCATTTACGTGGCCTCCACATACCTCGGCTTTAAGCACCAACTCGGCCTCTTCTTCATCTACGCATCTGAATAAGACTCCAGCCAGACTTCTCCTGCAGAGCACTCCTCTTAAGATAGTGTATCTTGGAGAAACCGTTGTGATACCTTTCTTCTCTTCAGTGGTTGACGTTGGTGGATATGTTTGATCCTGACAATGATTTGCAACTTCATAATACCATGGTTTCTCACCCTCTTCTAGTTCCTCCAACTCAAACCAAAGACACTTCTTCTATTTGCTCAATATATTCCTTCCTTTCAAACTTCTCTTTGGTCTTCAAGAATCGTGCGTCTTCTATTGCTGGGATTGTACGTCGACGGACGTAGATCGTCCTAACCTGCCTGACTCGTACGATAGATAGTGAGGATGCTAAAGAAGCGAGAGCCTCAGCAAGAATGTTTTGAGCACGTGGAACATGAATAAACTCGAGCTTGGAGAACAACTTGATGTAGTAGGTGGTGAGTTCTTGATACGGTCTGGGCCCAGGATGAGATATGCAGCACTTGGCAAGCACTTGGCCAAGAATCAATTGACTATCACCGATTGCACCTGACTCAGTGGCACTACAAAAGTTAGTGGCCTCTAGTTCGGCCAACAAGGATTCATATGCAGCAGCTATATTATTTGTTGCCGGAAAGTGAAGTTGAAAAGCTTGGGGAATGGTGACACCTTCAGGTGACAGAAGAACGATCCCTATCCCTCAACCTTGAGAGTTCAAAGCTCGGTCAAAGTACAAGGTCCAAATATTGGAGGATCAAATGGATATCGATTCCTTATCAGAAAATTCTAATTGGATAGGGTGGAACATTGGGAATGGGGCGATGGGGTAAATGTTCAGCAGTTTCAAAGCCCTTGATCACTTTCTATTGGATGTAAGTGAAGAAGTCAAACTGAGAGAGGAAGCTTAGCGAATGTGCAAACCAGTCGGTCAAGACAGCTTCTTCAAGACGAAACTTGAAAGGATTCATGCGAGCAATGGGATTAATCTCGTGGACCAAAAAATAATGCTTAAACTTTTGGACGACGTAAAGGTCGCGCAATTTCTGAGAGATGAATTGAGGTCCTTGTCGCTGATGACATCGCCCGTGATCCCGAATCTGGCAATAATGTTGGGTTCGATGAATGTGCGGTACCGTGGATGCCTTGATTTTGACCGATGCTTCTGCTTCTGCCCACTTAGTGAAGTGATCCGTTGTTAAAATGGAGGATTTGGTCTTGGCTTGTGGATTTTGGATCACCAAGAGGTCCAATGACATCAAAGGCTCACATAGCGAAAGGCCATGGGGCACGAATTGGGTGAAGGGAAGATGTAGGAGGGTTAATCTTGTCGGCGTGAAGTTACATTGATGACAATGTCGTACAGAGGCTGAGCAACCTAAGTCAATAGTACCCGTGACTGATGATCTTCTTGGCAAGGACCTGAGCATTTACGTGGCCTCCACATACCTCGGCTTTAAGCACCAACTCGGCCTCTTCTTCATCTACGCATCCGAATAAGACTCCGGCCGTACTTCTCTGCAGCACTCCTCTTAAGATAGTGTATCTTGGAGAAACCGTTGTGATACCTTTCTTCTCTTCAGTGGTTGACGTTGGTGGATATGTTTGATCCTGACAATGATTTGCAACTTCATAATACCATGGTTTCTCACCCTCTTCTAGTTCCTCCAACTCAAACCAAAGACACTTCTTCTATTTGCTCAATATATTCCTTCCTTTCAAACTTCTCTTTGGTCTTCAAGAATCGTGCGTCTTCTATTGCTGGGATTGTACGTCGACGGACGTAGATCGTCCTAACCTGCCTGACTCGTACGATAGATAGTGAGGATGCTAAAGAAGCGAGAGCCTCAGCAAGAATGTTTTGAGCACGTGGAACATGAATAAACTCGAGCTTGGAGAACAACTTGATGTAGTAGGTGGGGTGAGTTCTTGATACGGTCTGGGCCCAGTATGAGATATGCAGCACTTGGCAAGCACTTGGCCAGGAATCAATTGACTATCACCGATTGCACCTGACTCAGTGGCACTACAAAAGTTAGTGGCCGCTAGTTCGGCCAACAAGGATTCATATGCGGCAGCTATATTATTTGTTGCCGGAAAGTGAAGTTGAAAAGCTTGGGGAATGGTGACACCTTCAGGTGACAGAAGAACGATCCCTATCCCTCAACCTTGAGAGTTCAAAGCTCGGTCAAAGTACAAGGTCCAAATATTGGAGGATCAAATGGATATCGATTCCTTATCAAGAAATTCTAATTGGATAGGGTGGAACATTGGGAATGGGGCGATGGGGTAAATGTTCAGCAGTTTCAAAGCCCTTGATCACTTTCTATTGGATGTAAGTGAAGAAGTCAAACTGAGAGAGGAAGCTTAGCGAATGTGCAAACCAGTCGGTCAAGACAGCTTCTTCAAGACGAAACTTGAAAGGATTCATGCGAGCAATGGGATTAATCTCGTGGACCAAAAAATAATGCTTAAACTTTTGGACGACGTAAAGGTCGCGCAATTTCTGAGAGATGAATTGAGGTCCTTGTCGCTGATGACATCGCCCGTGATCCCGAATCTGGCAATAATGTTGGGTTCGATGAATGTGCGGTATTTGTGGATGCCTTGATTTTGACCGATGCTTCTGCTTCTGCCCACTTAGTGAAGTGATCCGTTGTTAAAATGGAGGATTTGGTCTTGGCTTGTGGATTTTGGATCACCAAGAGGTCCAATGACATCAAAGGCTCACATAGCGAAAGGCCATGGGGCACGAATTGGGTGAAGGGAAGATGTAGGAGGGTTAATCTTGTCGGCGTGAAGTTACATTGATGACAATGTCGTACAGAGGCTGAGCAACCTAAGTCAATAGTACCCTTGACTGATGATCTTCTTGGCAAGGACCTGAGCATTTACGTGGCCTCCACATACCTCGGCTTTAAGCACCAACTCGGCCTCTTCTTCACCTACGCATCTGAATAAGACTCCAGCCAGACCTCTCTTGCAAAGCACTCCTCTTAAGATAGTGTATCTTGGAGAAACCGTTGTGATACCTTTCTTCTCTTCAGTGGTTGACGTTGGTGGATATGTTTGATCCTGACAATGATTTGCAACTTCATAATACCATGGTTTCTCACCCTCTTCTAGTTCCTCCAACTCAAACCAAAGACACTTCTTCTATTTGCTCAATATATTCCTTCCTTTCAAACTTCTCTTTGGTCTTCAAGAATCGTGCGTCTTCTATTGCTGGGATTGTACGTCGACGGACGTAGATCGTCCTAACCTGCCTGACTCGTACGATAGATAGTGAGGATGCTAAAGAGGCGAGAGCCTCCGCAAGAATGTTTTGAGCACGTGGAACATGAATAAACTCGAGCTTGGAGAACAACTTGATGTAGTAGGTGGTGAGTTCTTGATACGGTCTGGGCCCAGGATGAGATATGCAGCACTTGGCAAGCACTTGGCCAAGAATCAATTGACTATCACCGATTGCACCTGACTCAGTGGCACTACAAAAGTTAGTGGCCTCTAGTTCGGCCAACAAGGATTCATATGCAGCAGCTATATTATTTGTTGCCGGAAAGTGAAGTTGAAAAGCTTGGGGAATGGTGACACCTTCAGGTGACAGAAGAACGATCCCTATCCCTCAACCTTGAGAGTTCAAAGCTCGGTCAAAGTACAAGGTCCAAATATTGGAGGATCAAATGGATATCGATTCCTTATCAGGAAATTCTAATTGGATAGGGTGGAACATTGGGAATGGGGCGATGGGGTAAATGTTCAGCAGTTTCAAAGCCCTTGATCACTTTCTATTGGATGTAAGTGAAGAAGTCAAACTGAGAGAGGAAGCTTAGCGAATGTGCAAACCAGTCGGTCAAGACAGCTTCTTCAAGACGAAACTTGAAAGGATTCATGCGAGCAATGGGATTAATCTCGTGGACCAAAAAATAATGCTTAAACTTTTGGACGACGTAAAGGTCGCGCAATTTCTGAGAGATGAATTGAGGTCCTTGTCGCTGATCCCGAATCTGGCAATAATGTTGGGTTCGATGAATGTGCGGACTGTGGATGCCTTGATTTTGACCGATGCTTCTGCTTCTGCCCACTTAGTGAAGTGATCCGTTGTTAAAATGGAGGATTTGGTCTTGGCTTGTGGATTTTGGATCACCAAGAGGTCCAATGACATCAAAGGCTCACATAGCGAAAGGCCATGGGGCACGAATTGGGTGAAGGGAAGATGTAGGAGGGTTAATCTTGTCGGCGTGAAGTTACATTGATGACAATGTCGTACAGAGGCTGAGCAACCTAAGTCAATAGTACCCTTGACTGATGATCTTCTTGGCAAGGACCTGAGCATTTACGTGGCCTCCACATACCTCGGCTTTAAGCACCAACTCGGCCTCTTCTTCATCTACGCATCTGAATAAGACTTCAGCCGTACTTCTCCCCGAGCACTCCTCTTAAGATAGTGTATCTTGGAGAAACCGTTGTGATACCTTTCTTCTCTTCAGTGGTTGACGTTGGTGGATATGTTTGATCCTGACAATGATTTGCAACTTCATAATACCATGGTTTCTCACCCTCTTCTAGTTCCTCCAACTCAAACCAAAGACACTTCTTCTATTTGCTCAATATATTCCTTCCTTTCAAACTTCTCTTTGGTCTTCAAGAATCGTGCGTCTTCTATTGCTGGGATTGTACGTCGACGGACGTAGATCGTCCTAACCTGCCTGACTCGTACGATAGATAGTGAGGATGCTAAAGAAGCGAGAGCCTCAGCAAGAATGTTTTGAGCACGTGGAACATGAATAAACTCGAGCTTGGAGAACAACTTGATGTAGTAGGTGGTGAGTTCTTGATACGGTCTGGGCCCAGGATGAGATATGCAGCACTTGGCAAGCACTTGGCCAAGAATCAATTGACTATCACCGATTGCACCTGACTCAGTGGCACTACAAAAGTTAGTGGCCTCTAGTTCGGCCAACAAGGCTTCATATGCAGCAGCTATATTATTTATTGCCGGAAAGTGAAGTTGAAAAGCTTGGGGAATGGTGACACCTTTAGGTGACAGAAGAACGATCCCTATCCCTCAACCTTGAGAGTTCAAAGCTCGGTCAAAGTACAAGGTCCAAATATTGGAGGATCAAATGGATATCGATTCCTTATCAAGAAATTCTAATTGGATAGGGTGGAACATTGGGAATGGGGCGATGGGGTAAATGTTCAGCAGTTTCAAAGCCCTTGATCACTTTCTATTGGATGTAAGTGAAGAAGTCAAACTGAGAGAGGAAGCTTAGCGAATGTGCAAACCAGTCGGTCAAGACAGCTTCTTCAAGACGAAACTTGAAAGGATTCATGCGAGCAATGGGATTAATCTCGTGGACCAAAAAATAATGCTTAAACTTTTGGACGACGTAAAGGTCGCGCAATTTCTGAGAGATGAATTGAGGTCCTTGTCGCTGATGACATCGGCTGTGATCCCGAATGTGGCAATAATGTTGGGTTTCATGAACGTGCACACTGTGGATGCCTTGATTTTGACCGATGCTTCTGCTTCTGCCCACTTAGTGAAGTGATCCGTTGTTAAAATGGAGGATTTGGTCTTGGCTTGTGGATTTTGGATCACCAAGAGGTCCAATGACATCAAAGGCTCACATAGCGAAAGGCCATGGGGCACGAATTGGGTGAAGGGAAGATGTAGGAGGGTTAATCTTGTCGGCGTGAAGTTACATTGATGACAATGTCGTACAGAGGCTGAGCAACCTAAGTCAATAGTACCCTTGACTGATGATCTTCTTGGCAAGGACCTGAGCATTTACGTGGCCTCCACATACCTCGGCTTTAAGCACCAACTCGGCCTCTTCTTCATCTACGCATTGGAATAAGACTCCAGCCAGACTTCTCTTGCAGAGCACTCCTCTTAAGATAGTGTATCTTGGAGAAACCGTTGTGATACCTTTCTTCTCTTCAGTGGTTGACGTTGGTGGATATGTTTGATCCTGACAATGATTTGCAACTTCATAATACCATGGTTTCTCACCCTCTTCTAGTTCCTCCAACTCAAACCAAAGACACTTCTTCTATTTGCTCAATATATTCCTTCCTTTCAAACTTCTCTTTGGTCTTCAAGAATCGTGCGTCTTCTATTGCTGGGATTGTACGTCGACGGACGTAGATCGTCCTAACCTGCCTGACTCGTACGATAGATAGTGAGGATGCTAAAGAAGCGAGAGCCTCAGCAAGAATGTTTTGAGCACGTTGAACATGAATAAACTCGAGCTTGGAGAACAACTTGATGTAGTAGGTGGAGTGAGTTCTTGATACGGTCTGGGCCCAGGATGAGATATGCAGCACTTGGCAAGCACTTGGCCAAGAATCAATTGACTATCACCGATTGCACCTGACTCAGTGGCACTACAAAAGTTAGTGGCCGCTAGTTCGGCCAACAAGGATTCATATGCAGCAGCTATATTATTTGTTGCCGGAAAGTGAAGTTGAAAAGCTTGGGGAATGGTGACACCTTCAGGTGAGAAGAACGATCCCTATCCCTCAACCTTGAGAGTTCAAAGCTCGGTCAAAGTACAAAGTCGAAATATTGGAGGATCAAATGGTTATCGATTCCTTATCAGGAAATTCTAATTGGATAGGGTGGAACATTGGGAATGGGGCGATGGGGTAAATGTTCAGCAGTTTCAAAGCCCCTGATCACTTTCTATTGGATGCAAGTGAAGAAGTCAAACTGAGAGAGGAAGCTTAGCGAATGTGCAAACCAGTCGGTCAAGACAGCTTCTTCAAGACGAAACTCGAAAGGATTCATGCGAGCAATGGGATTAATCTCGTGGACCAAAAAATAATGCTTAAACTTTTGGACGACGTAAAGGTCGCGCAATTTCTGAGAGATGAATTGAGGTCCTTGTCGCTGATGACATCGCCTGTGATCCCGAATCTGGCAATAATGTTGGGTTCGATGAATGTGCAGACTGTGGATGCCTTGATTTTGACCGATGCTTCTGCTTCTGCCCACTTAGTGAAGTGATCCGTTGTTAAAATGGAGGATTTGGTCTTGGCTTGTGGATTTTGGATCACCAAGAGGTCCAATGACATCAAAGGCTCACATAGCGAAAGGCCATGGGGCACGAATTGGGTGAAGGGAAGATGTAGGAGGGTTAATCTTGTCGGCGTGAAGTTACATTGATGACAATGTCGTACAGAGGCTGAGCAACCTAGGTCAATAGTACCCTTGACTGATGATCTTCTTGGCAAGGACCTGAGCATTTACGTGGCCTCCACATACCTCGGCTTTAAGCACCAACTCGGCCTCTTCTTCATCTACGCATCTGAATAAGACTCCAGCCAGACTTCTCCTACAGAGCACTCCTCTTAAGATAGTGTATCTTGGAGAAACCGTTGTGATACCTTTCTTCTCTTCAGTGGTTGACGTTGGTGGATATGTTTGATCCTGACAATGATTTGCAACTTCATAATACCATGGTTTCTCACCCTCTTCTAGTTCCTCCAACTCAAACCAAAGACACTTCTTCTATTTGCTCAATATATTCCTTCCTTTCAAACTTCTCTTTGGTCTTCAAGAATCGTGCGTCTTCTATTGCTGGGATTGTACGTCGACGGACGTAGATCGTCCTAACCTCCCTGACTCGTACGATAGATAGTGACGATCCTAAAGAACCGACAGCATCACCAAGAATGTTTTGACCACGTGGAACATGAATAAACTCGAGCTTGGAGAACAACTTGATGTAGTAGGTGGTGAGTTCTTGATACGGTCTGGGCCCAGGATGAGATATGCAGCACTTGGCAAGCACTTGGCCAAGAATCAATTGACTATCACCGATTGCACCTGACTCAGTGGCACCACCAAAGTTAGTGGCCTCTAGTTCGGCCAACAAGGATTCATATGCAGCAGCTATATTATTTGTTGCCGGAAAGTGAAGTTGAAAAGCTTGGGGAATGGTGACACCTTCAGGTGACAGAAGAACGATCCCTATCCCTCAACCTTGAGAGTTCAAAGCTCGGTCAAAGTACAAGGTCCAAATATTGGAGGATCAAATGGATATCGATTCCTTATCAGGAAATTCTAATTGGATAGGGTGGAACATTGGGAATGGGGCGATGGGGTAAATGTTCAGCAGTTTCAAAGCCCTTGATCACTTTCTATTGGATGTAAGTGAAGAAGTCAAACTGAGAGAGGAAGCTTAGCGAATGTGCAAACCAGTCGGTCAAGACAGCTTCTTCAAGACGAAACTTGAAAGGATTCATGCGAGCAATGGGATTAATCTCGTGGACCAAAAAATAATGCTTAAACTTTTGGACGACGTAAAGGTCGCGCAATTTCTGAGAGATGAATTGAGGTCCTTGTCGCTGATGACATCGCCCGTGATCACGAATCCAGCAACAATGATGGGTGCGATGAATGTGCATCGTGGATGCCTTGATTTTGACCGATGCTTCTGCTTCTGCCCACTTAGTGAAGTGATCCGTTGTTAAAATGGAGGATTTGGTCTTGGCTTGTGGATTTTGGATCACCAAGAGGTCCAATGACATCAAAGGCTCACATAGCGAAAGGCCATGGGGCACGAATTGGGTGAAGGGAAGATGTAGGAGGGTTAATCTTGTCGGCGTGAAGTTACATTGATGACAATGTCGTACAGAGGCTGAGCAACCTAAGTCAATAGTACCCTTGACTGATGATCTTCTTGGCAAGGACCTGAGCATTTACGTGGCCTCCACATACCTCGGCTTTAAGCACCAACTCGGCCTCTTCTTCATCTACGCATCCGAACAAGACTCCGGCCGTACTTCTCTTGCAGCACTCCTCTTAAGATAGTGTATCTTGGAGAAACCGTTGTGATACCTTTCTTCTCTTCAGTGGTTGACGTTGGTGGATATGTTTGATCCTGACAATGATTTGCAACTTCATAATACCATGGTTTCTCACCCTCTTCTAGTTCCTCCAACTCAAACCAAAGACACTTCTTCTATTTGCTCAATATATTCCTTCCTTTCAAACTTCTCTTTGGTCTTCAAGAATCGTGCGTCTTCTATTGCTGGGATTGTACGTCGACGGACGTAGATCGTCCTAACCTGCCTGACTCGTACGATAGATAGTGAGGATGCTAAAGAAGCGAGAGCCTCAGCAAGAATGTTTTGAGCACGTGGAACATGAATAAACTCGAGCTCGGAGAACAACTTGATGTAGTAGGTGGTGAGTTCCTGATACGGTCCGGGCCCAGGATGAGATATGCAGCACTTGGCAAGCACTTGGCCAAGAATCAATTGACTATCACCGATTGCACCTGACTCAGTGGCACTACAAAAGTTAGTGGCCTCTAGTTCGGCCAACATGGCTTCATATGCAGCAGCTATATTATTTATTGCTGGAAAGTGAAGTTGAAAAGCTTGGGGAATGGTGACACCTTCAGGTGACAGAAGAACGATCCCTATCCCTCAACCTTGAGAGTTCAAAGCTCGGTCAAAGTACAAGGTCCAAATATTGGAAGATCAAATGGATATCGATTCCTTATCATGAAATTCTAATTGGATAGGGTGGAACATTGGGAATGGGGCGATGGGGTAAATGTTCAGCAGTTTCAAAGCCCTTGATCACTTTCTATTGGATGTAAGTGAAGAAGTCAAACTTAGAGAGGAAGCTTAGCGAATGTGCAAACCAGTCGGTCAAGACAGCCTCTTCAAGACGAAACTTGAAAGGATTCATGCGAGCAATGGGATTAATCTCGTGGACCAAAAAATAATGCTTAAACTTTTGGACGACGTAAAGGTCGCGCAATTTCTGAGAGATGAATTGAGGTCCTTGTCGCCGATGACATCGCCTGTGATCCCGAATCTGGCAATAATGTTGGGTTCGATGAATGTGCGTACCGTGGATGCCTTGATTTTGACCGATGCTTCTGCTTCTGCCCACTTAGTGAAGTGATCCGTTGTTAAAATGGAGGATTTGGTCTTGGCTTGTGGATTTTGGATCACCAAGAGGTCCAATGACATCAAAGGCTCACATAGCGAAAGGCCATGGGGCACGAATTGGGTGAAGGGAAGATGTAGGAGGGTTAATCTTGTCGGCGTGAAGTTACATTGATGACAATGTCGTACATAGGCTGAGCAACCTAGGTCAATAGTACCCTTGACTGATGATCTTCTTGGCAAGGACCTGAGCATTTACGTGGCCTCCACATACCTCGGCTTTAAGCACCAACTCGGCCTCTTCTTCATCTACGCATCTGAATAAGACTCCAGCCAGACTTCTCCTGCAGGGCACTCCTCTTAAGATAGTGTATCTTGGAGAAACCGTTGTGATACCTTTCTTCTCTTCAGTGGTTGACGTTGGTGGATATGTTTGATCCTGACAATGATTTGCAACTTCATAATACCATGGTTTCTCACCCTCTTCTAGTTCCTCCAACTCAAACCAAAGACACTTCTTCTATTTGCTCAATATATTCCTTCCTTTCAAACTTCTCTTTGGTCTTCAAGAATCGTGCGTCTTCTATTGCTGGGATTGTACGTCGACGGACGTAGATCGTCCTAACCTGCCTGACTCGTACGATAGATAGTGAGGATGCTAAAGAAGCGAGAGCCTCAACAAGAATGTTTTCAGCACGTGGAACATGAATAAACTCGAGCTTGGAGAACAACTTGATGTAGTAGGTGGTGAGTTCTTGATACCGTCTGGGCTCAGGATGAGATATGCAGCACTTGGCAAGCACTTGGCCAAGAATCAATTGACTATCACCGATTGCACCTGACTCAGTGGCACTACAAAAGTTAGTGGCCTCTAGTTCGGCCAACAAGGATTCATATGCAGCAGCTATATTATTTGTTGCCGGAAAGTGAAGTTGAAAAGCTTGGAGAATGGTGATACCTTTAGGTGACAGAAGAACGATCCCTATCCCTCAACCTTGAGAGTTCAAAGCTCGGTCAAAGTACAAGGTCCAAATTTTGGAGGATCAAATGGATATCGATTCCTTATCATGAAATTCTAATTGGATAGGGTGGAACATTGGGAATGGGGCGATGGGGTAAATGTTCAGCAGTTTCAAAGCCCTTGATCACTTTCTATTGGATGTAAGTGAAGAAGTCAAACTTAGAGAGGAAGCTTAGCGAATGTGCAAACCAGTCGGTCAAGACAGCTTCTTCAAGACGAAACTTGAAAGGATTCATGCGAGCAATGGGATTAATCTCGTGGACCAAAAAATAATGCTTAAACTTTAGGACGACGTAAAGTTCGCGCAATTTCTGAGAGATGAATTGAGGTCCCTGTCGCTGATGACATCGCCTGTGATCCCGAATCTGGCAATAATGTTGGGTTCGATGAATGTGCAGATTGTGGATGCCTTGATTTTGACCGATGCTTCTGCTTCCCCCCACTTAGTGAAGTGATCCGTTGTTAAAATGGAGGATTTGGTCTTGGCTTGTGGATTTTGGATCACCAAGAGGTCCAATGACATCAAAGGCTCACATAGCGAAAGGCCATGGGGCACGAATTGGGTGAAGGGAAGATGTAGGAGGGTTAATCTTGTCGGCGTGAAGTTACATTGATGACAATGTCGTACAGAGGCTGAGCAACCTAAGTCAATAGTACCCTTGACTGATGATCTTCTTGGCAAGGACCTGAGCATTTACGTGGCCTCCACATACCTCGGCTTTAAGCACCAACTCGGCCTCTTCTTCATCTACGCATCTGAATAAGACTCCAGCCATACTTCTCCTGCAGAGCACTCCTCTTAAGATAGTGTATCTTGGAGAAACCGTTGTGATACCTTTCTTCTCTTCAGTGGTTGACGTTGGTGGATATGTTTGATCCTGACAATGATTTGCAACTTCATAATACCATGGTTTCTCACCCTCTTCTAGTTCCTCCAACTCAAACCAAAGACACTTCTTCTATTTGCTCAATATATTCCTTCCTTTCAAACTTCTCTTTGGTCTTCAAGAATCGTGCGTCTTCTATTGCTGGGATTGTACGTCGACGGACGTAGATCGTCCTAACCTGCCTGACTCGTACGATAGATAGTGAGGATGCGAAAGAAGCGAGACCCTCAACAAGAATGTTTTGAGCACGTGAAACATGAATAAACTCGAGCTTGGAGAACAACTTGATGTAGTAGGTGGTAAGTTCTTGATACGGTCTGGGCCCAGGATGAGATATGCAGCACTTGGCAAGCACTTGGCCAAGAATCAATTGACTATCACCGATTGCACCTGACTCAGTGGCACTACAAAAGTTAGTGGCCTCTAGTTCGGCCAACAAGGCTTCATATGCAGCAGCTATATTATTTATTGCCGGAAAGTGAAGTTGAAAAGCTTGGGGAATGGTGACACCTTCAGGTGACAATAGAACGATCCCTATCCCTCAACCTTGAGAGTTCAAAGCTCGGTCAAAGTACAAGGTCCAAATATTGGAGGATCAAATGGATATCGATTCCTTATCAGGAAATTCTAATTGGATAGGGTGGAACATTGGGAATGGGGCGATGGGGTAAATGTTCAGCAGCTTCAAAGCCCTTGATCACTTTCTATTGGATGTAAGTGAAGAAGTCAAACTGAGAGAGGAAGCTTAGCGAATGTGCAAACCAGTCGGTCAAGACAGCTTCTTCAAGACGAAACTTGAAAGGATTCATGCGAGCAATGGGATTAATCTCGTGGACCAAAAAATAATGCTTAAACTTTTGGACGACGTAAAGGTCGCGCAATTTCTGAGAGATGAATTGAGGTCCTTGTCGCTGATGACATCGCCTGTGATCCCGAATCTGGCAATAATGTTGGGTTCGATGAATGTGCAGATTGTGGATGCCTTGATTTTGACCGATGCTTCTGCTTCTGCCCACTTAGTGAAGTGATCCGTTGTTAAAATGGAGGATTTGGTCTTGGCTTGTGGATTTTGGATCACCAAGAGGTCCAATGACATCAAAGGCTCACATAGCGAAAGGCCATGGGGCACGAATTGGGTGAAGGGAAGATGTAGGAGGGTTAATCTTGTCGGCGTGAAGTTACATTGATGACAATGTCGTACAGAGGCCGAGCAACCTAAGTCAATAGTACCCTTGACTGATGATCTTCTTGGCAAGGACCTGAGCATTTACGTGGCCTCCACATACCTCGGCTTTAAGCACCAACTCGGCCTCTTCTTCATCTACGCATCTGAATAAGACTCCAGCCAGACTTCTCCTGCAGACCACTCCTCTTAAGATAGTGTATCTTGGAGAAACCGTTGTGATACCTTTCTTCTCTTCAGTGCTTGACGTTGGTGGATATGTTTGATCCTGACAATGATTTGCAACTTCATAATACCATGGTTTCTCACCCTCTTCTAGTTCCTCCAACTCAAACCAAAGACACTTCTTCTATTTGCTCAATATATTCCTTCCTTTCAAACTTCTCTTTGGTCTTCAAGAATCGTGCGTCTTCTATTGCTGGGATTGTACGTCGACGGACGTAGATCGTCCTAACCTGCCTGACTCGTACGATAGATAGTGAGGATGCTAAAGAAGCGAGAGCCTCAGTAGGAATGTTTTGAGCACGTGGAACATGAATAAACTCGAGCTTGGAGAACAACTTGATGTAGTAGGTGGTGAGTTCTTGATACGGTCTGGGCCCAGGATGAGATATGCAGCACTTGGCAAGCACTTGGCCAAGAATCAATTGACTATCACCGATTGCACCTGACTCAGTGGCACCACAAAAGTTAGTGGCCTCTAGTTCGGCCAACAAGGATTCATATGCAGCAGCTATATTATTTGTTGCCGGAAAGTGAAGTTGAAAAGCTTGGGGAATGGTGACACCTTCAGGTGACAATAGAACGATCCCTATCCCTAAACCTTGAGAGTTCGAAGCTCTGTCAAAGTACAAGGTCCAAATATTGGAGGATCAAATGGATATCGATTCCTTATCAGGAAATTCTAATTGGATAGGGTGGAACATTGGGAATGGGGCGATGGGGTAAATGTTCAGCAGTTTCAAAGCCCTTGATCACTTTCTATTGGATGTAAGTGAAGAAGTCAAACTGAGAGAGGAAGCTTAGCGAATGTGCAAACCAGTCGGTCAAGACAGCTTCTTCAAGACGAAACTTGAAAGGATTCATGCGAGCAATGGGATTAATCTCGTGGACCAAAAAATAATGCTTAAACTTTTGGACGACGTAAAGGTCGCGCAATTTCTGAGAGATGAATTGAGGTCCTTGTCGCTGATGACATCGCCTGTGATCCCGAATCTGGCAATAATGTTGGGTTCGATGAATGTGCAGACTGTGGATGCCTTGATTTTGACCGATGCTTCTGCTTCTGCCCACTTAGTGAAGTGATCCGTTGTTAAAATGGAGGATTTGGTCTTGGCTTGTGGATTTTGGATCACCAAGAGGTCCAATGACATCAAAGGCTCACATAGCGAAAGGCCATGGGGCACGAATTGGGTGAAGGGAAGATGTAGGAGGGTTAATCTTGTCGGCGTGAAGTTACATTGATGACAATGTCGTACATAGGCTAAGCAACCTAAGTCAATAGTACCCGTGACTGATGATCTTCTTGGCAAGGACCTGAGCATTTACGTGGCCTCCACATACCTCGGCTTTAAGCACCAACTCGGCCTCTTCTTCATCTACGCATCTGAATAAGACTCCACCGTACTTCTCTGCAGCACTCCTCTTAAGATAGCGTATCTTGGAGAAACCGTTGTGATACCTTTCTTCTCTTCAGTGGTTGACGTTGGTGGATATGTTTGATCCTGACAATGATTTGCAACTTCATAATACCATGGTTTCTCACCCTCTTCTAGTTCCTCCAACTCAAACCAAAGACACTTCTTCTATTTGCTCAATATATTCCTTCCTTTCAAACTTCTCTTTGGTCTTCAAGAATCGTGCGTCTTCTATTGCTGGGATTGTACGTCGACGGACGTAGATCGTCCTAACCTGCCTGACTCGTACGATAGATAGTGAGGATGCTAAAGAAGCGAGAGCCTCAACAAGAATGTTTTGAGCACGTGGAACATGAATAAACTCGAGCTTGGAGAACAACTTGATGTAGTAGGTGGTGAGTTCTTGATACGGTCTGGGCCCAGGATGAGATATGCAGCACTTGGCAAGCACTTGGCCAAGAATCAATTGACTATCACCGATTGCACCTGACTCAGTGGCACTACAAAAGTTAGTGGCCTCTAGTTCGGCCAACAAGGATTCATATGCAGCAGCTATATTATTTGTTGCCGGAAAGTGAAGTTGAAAAGCTTGGGGAATGGTGACACCTTCAGGTGACAGAAGAACGATCCCTATCCCTCAACCTTGAGAGTTCAAAGCTCGGTCGAAGTACAAGGTCCAAATATTGGAGGATCAAATGGATATCGATTCCTTATCAGGAAATTCTAATTGGATAGGGTGGAACATTGGGAATGGGGCGATGGGGTAAATGTTCAGCAGTTTCAAAGCCCTTGATCACTTTCTATTGGATGTAAGTGAAGAAGTCAAACTGAGAGAGGAAGCTTAGCGAATGTGCAAACCAGTCGGTCAAGACAGCTTCTTCAAGACGAAACTTGAAAGGATTCATGCGAGCAATGGGATTAATCTCGTGGACCAAAAAATAATGCTTAAACTTTTGGACGACGTAAAGGTCGCGCAATTTCTGAGAGATGAATTGAGGTCCTTGTCGCTGATGACATCGCCTGTGATGCCGAATCCGGCAATAATGTTGGGTTCGATGAATGTGCATACTGTGGATGCCTTGATTTTGACCGATGCTTCTGCTTCTGCCCACTTAGTGAAGTGATCCGTTGTTAAAATGGAGGATTTGGTCTTGGCTTGTGGATTTTGGATCACCAAGAGGTCCAATGACATCAAAGGCTCACATAGCGAAAGGCCATGGGGCACGAATTGGGTGAAGGGAAGATGTAGGAGGGTTAATCTTGTCGGCGTGAAGTTACATTGATGACAATGTCGTACAGAGGCTGAGCAACCTAAGTCAATAGTACCCTTGACTGATGATCTTCTTGGCAAGGACCTGAGCATTTACGTGGCCTCCACATACCTCGGCTTTAAGCACCAACTCGGCCTCTTCTTCATCTACGCATCTGAATAAGACTCCAGCCAGACTTCTCCTGCAGAGCACTCCTCATAAGATAGTGTATCTTGGAGAAACCGTTGTGATACCTTTCTTCTCTTCAGTGGTTGACGTTGGTGGATATGTTTGATCCTGACAATGATTTGCAACTTCATAATACCATGGTTTCTCACCCTCTTCTAGTTCCTCCAACTCAAACCAAAGACACTTCTTCTATTTGCTCAATATATTCCTTCCTTTCAAACTTCTCTTTGGTCTTCAAGAATCGTGCGTCTTCTATTGCTGGGATTGTACGTCGACGGACGTAGATCGTCCTAACCTGCCTGACTCGTACGATAGATAGTGAGGATGCTAAAGAAGCGAGAGCCTCAGCAAGAATGTTTTGAGCACGTGGAACATGAATAAACTCGAGCTTGGAGAACAACTTGATGTAGTAGGTGGTGAGTTCTTGATACGGTCTGGGCCCAGAATGAGATATGCAGCACTTGGCAAGCACTTGGCCAAGAATCAATTGACTATCACCGATTGCACCTGACTCAGTGGCACTACAAAAGTTAGTGGCCTCTAGTTCGGCCAACAAGGATTCATATGCAGCAGCTATATTATTTGTTGCCGGAAAGTGAAGTTGAAAAGCTTGGGGAATGGTGACACCTTCAGGTGACAGAAGAACGATCCCTATCCCTCAACCTTGAGAGTTCAAAGCTCGGTCGAAGTACAAAGTCCAAATATTGGAGGATCAAATGGATATCGATTCCTTATCAGGAAATTCTAATTGGATAGGGTGGAACATTGGGAATGGGGCGATGGGGTAAAGGTTCAGCAGTTTCAAAGCCCTTGATCACTTTCTATTGGATGTAAGTGAAGAAGTCAAACTGAGAGAGGAAGCTTAGCGAATGTGCAAACCAGTCGGTCAAGACAGCTTCTTCAAGACGAAACTTGAAAGGATTCATGCGAGCAATGGGATTAATCTCGTGGACCAAAAAATAATGCTTAAACTTTTGGACGACGTAAAGGTCGCGCAATTTCTGAGAGATGAATTGAGGTCCTTGTCGCTGATGACATCGCCTGTGATCCCGAATCTAGCAATAATGTTGGGTTCGATGAATGTGCAGACTGTGGATGCCTTGATTTTGACAGATGCTTCTGCTTCTGCCCACTTAGTGAAGTGATCCGTTGTTAAAATGGAGGATTTGGTCTTGGCTTGTGGATTTTGGATCACCAAGAGGTCCAATGACATCAAAGGCTCACATAGCGAAAGGCCATGGGGCACGAATTGGGTGAAGGGAAGATGTAGGAGGGTTAATCTTGTCGGCGTGAAGTTACATTGATGACAATGTCGTACATAGGCTGAGCAACCTAAGTCAATAGTACCCTTGACTGATGATCTTCTTGGCAAGGACCTGAGCATTTACGTGGCCTCCACATACCTCGGCTTTAAGCACCAACTCGGCCTCTTCTTCATCTACGCATCTGAATAAGACTCCAGCCAGACTTCTCCTGCAGAGCACTCCTCTTAAGATAGTGTATCTTGGAGAAACCGTTGTGATACCTTTCTTCTCTTCAGTGGTTGACGTTGGTGGATATGTTTGATCCTGACAATGATTTGCAACTTCATAATACCATGGTTTCTCACCCTCTTCTAGTTCCTCCAACTCAAACCAAAGACACTTCTTCTATTTGCTCAATATATTCCTTCCTTTCAAACTTCTCTTTGGTCTTCAAGAATCGTGCGTCTTCTATTGCTGGGATTGTACGTCGACGGACGTAGATCGTCCTAACCTGCCTGACTCGTACGATAGATAGTGAGGATGCTAAAGAAGCGAGAGCCTCAGCAAGAATGTTTTGAGCACGTTGAACATGAATAAACTCGAGCTTGGAGAACAACTTGATGTAGTAGGTGGAGTGAGTTCTTGATACGGTCTGGGCCCAGTATGAGATATGCAGCACTTGGCAAGCACTTGGCCAGGAATCAATTGACTATCACCGATTGCACCTGACTCAGTGGCACCACAAAAGTTAGTGGCCTCTAGTTCGGCCAACAAGGATTCATATGCAGCTATATTATTTGTTGCCGGAAAGTGAAGTTGAAAAGCTTGGGGAATGGTGACACCTTCAGGTGACAGAAGAACGATCCCTATCCCTCAACCTTGAGAGTTCAAAGCTCGGTCGAAGTACAAGGTCCAAATATTGGAGGATCAAATGGATATCGATTCCTTATCAGGAAATTCTAATTGGATAGGGTGGAACATTGGGAATGGGGCGATGGGGTAAATGTTCAGCAGTTTCACAGCCCTTGATCACTTTCTATTGGATGTAAGTGAAGAAGTCAAACTGAGAGAGGAAGCTTAGCGAATGTGCAAACCAGTCGGTCAAGACAGCTTCTTCAAGACGAAACTTGAAAGGATTCATGCGAGCAATGGGATTAATCTCGTGGACCAAAAAATAATGCTTAAACTTTTGGACGACGTAAAGGTCGCGCAATTTCTGAGAGATGAATTGAGGTCCTTGTCGCTGATCCCGAATCTGGCAATAATGTTGGGTTCGATGAATGTGCAGACTGTGGATGCCTTGATTTTGACCGATGCTTCTGCTTCTGCCCACTTAGTGAAGTGATCCGTTGTTAAAATGGAGGATTTGGTCTTGGCTTGTGGATTTTGGATCACCAAGAGGTCCAATGACATCAAAGGCTCACATAGCGAAAGGCCATGGGGCACGAATTGGGTGAAGGGAAGATGTAGGAGGGTTAATCTTGTCGGCGTGAAGTTACATTGATGACAATGTCGTACAGAGGCTGAGCAACCTAAGTCAATAGTACCCTTGACTGATGATCTTCTTGGCAAGGACCTGAGCATTTACGTGGCCTCCACATACCTCGGCTTTAAGCACCAACTCGGCCTCTTCTTCATCTACGCATCTGAATAAGACTCCAGCCATACTTCTCCTGCAGAGCACTCCTCTTAAGATAGTGTATCTTGGAGAAACCGTTGTGATACCTTTCTTCTCTTCAGTGGTTGACGTTGGTGGATATGTTTGATCCTGACAATGATTTGCAACTTCATAATACCATGGTTTCTCACCCTCTTCTAGTTCCTCCAACTCAAACCAAAGACACTTCTTCTATTTGCTCAATATATTCCTTCCTTTCAAACTTCTCTTTGGTCTTCAAGAATCGTGCGTCTTCTATTGCTGGGATTGTACGTCGACGGACGTAGATCGTCCTAACCTGCCTGACTCGTACGATAGATAGTGAGGATGCTAAAGAAGCGAGAGCCTAAGCAAGAATGTTTTGAGCACGTGGAACATGAATAAACTCGAGCTTGGAGAACAACTTGATGTAGTAGGTGGTGAGTTCTTGATACGGTCTGGGCCTAGGATGAGATATGCAGCACTTGGCAAGCACTTGGCCAAGAATCAATTGACTATCACCGATTGCACCTGACTCAGTGGCACTACAAAAGTTAGTGGCCTCTAGTTCGGCCAACAAGGATTCATATGCAGCAGCTATATTATTTGTTGCCGGAAAGTGAAGTTGAAAAGCTTGGGGAATGGTGACACCTTCAGGTGACATAAGAACGATCCCTATCCCTCAACCTTGAGAGTTCAAAGCTCGGTCGAAGTACAAAGTCCAAATATTGGAGGATCAAATGGATATCGATTCCTTATCAGGAAATTCTAATTGGATAGGGTGGAACATTGGGAATGGGGCGATGGGGTAAATATTCGGCAGTTTCAAAGCCCTTGATCACTTTCTATTGGATGTAAGTGAAGAAGTCAAACTGAGAGAGGAAGCTTAGCGAATGTGCAAACCAGTCGGTCAAGACAGCTTCTTCAAGACGAAACTTGAAAGGATTCATGCGAGCAATGGGATTAATCTCGTGGACCAAAAAATAATGCTTAAACTTTTGGACGACGTAAAGGTCGCGCAATTTCTGAGAGATGAATTGAGGTCCTTGTCGCCGATGACATCGCCCGTGATCCCGAATCCGGCAATAATGTTGGGTTCGATGAATGTGCGCCGTGGATGCCTTGATTTTGACCGATGCTTCTGCTTCTGCCCACTTAGTGAAGTGATCCGTTGTTAAAATGGAGGATTTGGTCTTGGCTTGTGGATTTTGGATCACCAAGAGGTCCAATGACATCAAAGGCTCACATAGCGAAAGGCCATGGGGCACGAATTGGGTGAAGGGAAGATGTAGGAGGGTTAATCTTGTCGGCGTGAAGTTACATTGATGACAATGTCGTACAGAGGCTGAGCAACCTAAGTCAATAGTACCCTTGACTGATGATCTTCTTGGCAAGGACCTGAGCATTTACGTGGCCTCCACATACCTCGGCTTTAAGCACCAACTCGGCCTCTTCTTCATCTACGCATCTGAATAAGACTCCAGCCAGACTTCTCCTGCAGAGCACTCCTCTTAAGATAGTGTATCTTGGAGAAACCGTTGTGATACCTTTCTTCTCTTCAGTGGTTGACGTTGGTGGATATGTTTGATCCTGACAATGATTTGCAACTTCATAATACCATGGTTTCTCACCCTCTTCTAGTTCCTCCAACTCAAACCAAAGACACTTCTTCTATTTGCTCAATATATTCCTTCCTTTCAAACTTCTCTTTGGTCTTCAAGAATCGTGCGTCTTCTATTGCTGGGATTGTACGTCGACGGACGTAGATCGTCCTAACCTGCCTGACTCGTACGATAGATAGTGAGGATGCTAAAGAAGCGAGAGCCTCAGCAAGAATGTTTTGAGCACGTGGAACATGAATAAACTCGAGCTTGGAGAACAACTTGATGTAGTAGGTGGTGAGTTCTTGATACGGTCTGGGCCCAGGATGAGATATGCAGCACTTGGCAAGCACTTGGCCAAGAATCAATTGACTATCACCGATTGCACCTGACTCAGTGGCACCACAAAAGTTAGTGGCCTCTAGTTCGGCCAACAAGGATTCATATGCAGCAGCTATATTATTTGTTGCCGGAAAGTGAAGTTGAAAAGCTTGGGGAATGGTGACACCTTCAGGTGACAGAAGAACGATCCCTATCCCTCAACCTTGAGAGTTCAAAGCTCGGTCAAAGTACAAAGTCCAAATATTGGAGGATCAAATGGATATCGATTCCTTATCAGGAAATTCTAATTGGATAGGGTGGAACATTGGGAATGGGGCGATGGGGTAAATGTTCAGCAGTTTCAAAGCCCTTGATCACTTTCTATTGGATGTAAGTGAAGAAGTCAAACTGAGAGAGGAAGCTTAGCGAATGTGCAAGCCAGTCGGTCAAGACAGCTTCTTCAAGACGAAACTTGAAAGGATTCATGCGAGCAATGAGATTAATCTCGTGGACAAAAAAATAATGCTTAAACTTTTGGACGACGTAAAGGTCGCGCAATTTCTGAGAGATGAATTGAGGTCCTTGTCACTGATGATGTCGACTCTGAAAATTTGACGGGGTCCTCTCCTTTTCAGGGATGTCCGTGAATCCAGATCGTCACCTCAAGAGGGGATGAGAAATAAAAGGAATAAAACTCGGAAAGCAAATCTCACCTCGGTCCCACACTCACATTGATCCCCAAACTTTCATCCCTTGGCGTCGCTCGATCACCAAAAAGATTGTTCGGGTCATGTGGGAGGAGGGTGAGAAGAAATAAATGTGGTCGCCCTGAACCGTGGGTTCCGATTTATAGAATTGAAATGACCGTGTGTACCTTAGCGTGAAGAGTGTGAGTTAAAGCTTCTCCTTCTTCGTCCGGCCGATGAAGAAGAGTCCTCAACGCGGTGGGTGCTTGATATTCTTTGCAACTAGATAAATAAACAAGTGAAAGATACTATTATAACTAGACAAAGTGGAGTATATGTAAAGAGAATGACATAAAAACACACAATTGACTAGAAACTGACCGGATTCGGGTTATCTCTAACCCCTTTTTTTATTTTCGGAATAACAGAACCAAAGTAATGCAAAAAAAATGTAAAAAACTGATAGGATGATGGAGAATCATGAAACAAAGAGATAGGAAAAATAACAGAAAGATTCTGAGTTGAATAGAGGAAGATATAGCCAAATCTGTGTTGTCGAAAAAGCCGAGCAGCATTCCAGGATCTGCCAGGAGCGACTTTGCTTCTGCGCTTGTCACGACCAGCCCCAACCTTGAAATCAAGTGCCGTTGATTGTAAACTGAATAAGACTTGGAGAGGAAGAACTTTGATGAAGAGATCTCGGGAAGCAGACGTCCACACACTTCTGTAGAGGCCGAGGAAGAGAGACTGGGCAGATCCCCTGCAGAACAGCCTTCCTCTCTCTTGAACCGACTTTTCTCTCTCTAAAAACTCGAAATTATCTCTCTAAAAATCACAAAATCTATGCAGGAGGGAGGTTGGATGTCTTGAGATGCCTGGGGATTCGTGCTCATGCCTTTGGAATGACCGGAATCGGATTTAATTTATAGGAGAACAGAAGACGTTATCAAGGCTAAAAAATAGGGGGCCTTGCGCCCCACCATTGGGCGCATGCACCCTGGTGCTGGGCGCATGCGCCCCACTGAGGGGCGCATGTGCCCCCCAATGAGGGCGCATGGGCACATTTCCCGAGAAAAGAGGCCTTATCCAGTCCGTCCGTTCAGTGGTAGAATCCGGGTGAAAAACTGGGTCCCTCGTGCCTCAATGGTGGGGCGCTTGTGCCCTCAAGTGAGGGCACGAGGTCACGCGCCTCATTGGTAGGGCGCATGGCCACGTGCCCTGGGTCCCGGGCGCATGTGACCAGGAACCCGGGCGCATGGGACTGGTTTCACGCGTCCTTCTTCCGGAAACCATTGCGAACACTCCCGAACTCGGAATTCGACGCCGTTTATTGCGTTGAAAAGATAACAGGCCGAAGAAGCTTTAAATGGCATCGGATCAGACATCACACCCTCCAAAACTTAAGAATTTTATCCGGAAGTTAGGGCAATATACAGAAGATCCGATACAGGTCAAAATGACTTCGACGGCAAACCGGAAAGGCACGGAATGCAACAAAACTTGTCCGGAGTGTGAATATGACCATAACCTTCAATGCATGATCATTAGGTATTGGTCATTCAGCCAACTTCCTTGTTTACACGATTCACGTGTGGCTTTCGCTTGGAAATTATGGCTTTTTGCGGAAAACTTCGGAAAACGTCCGATTTCATTCGGCAAAGCTTCAAATCAACTTTAAAAGACCCGGCATTATTCTAAGGTCAATAGCACATGTTATCCTATAAAACATGAGTTTTATGCTCTGAATTAGGCAAATTTGGCATGTCTACCGCTTGCCTCGCTTTGATGTCGGCTTTGTAAGGGAGTGGCATGTAATGAAGTGGAGTGATTCGTAGTAAACTGTAATGGAATGCAAGTGAGCGTAGATAAATGTAGCGGAATGGAATGGTGATGAACTAAAAAGGTGGCATCAAGGTGTAGATATAGACACGCTTATCTACCTGATCCAACAATATGAATCTCGCTGAGTATTCTAGATCGCTTTCATGTTCTATCAAAACCTCACATAATTGATTGGTAAAAGACATGCCCTTGGCACGAGAGATGAAAAGGTGAATGATAAAGGATAAAAGGATGTAGCCAACCCTCAGCGTGGTGAGGAGTCCTCGAATTCGTAGGCTCATCATCAGCCAGCAACCCGAACTTTGCGGTGTTCTAGTACTGTGATGGGCTAAAGTTTGTAAAAGAGAAGTTGATATTTAAAATAAAAAGAATACCAATCCATCATATTTGGAATCTCAAGTTCATTCAAGTTTCACCAAAATACTCATTTTAATTCTGAGTGGAAGAACCTCAAGTTCTAAAAGGGTTCATTTAAGCATAACAAAATTGCTCGGGTATCGTGAAAACCATGAATCATGCTCTGGCAGAAAACCCGGTATTTGGAAAACGACAAGACAGATTTAAGCCATAGCCATAGTGGGATTGAAAGATATTGGTGGGACTAACATAGAATGATGGGAAAGAAGAAACAATGGCATGACAATTGCCACGGTGGGTAAAATAAAAGACACGGTGGGATAAAATAAAAGACACGGTGGGATAAAAGAAAGGACAGAATAAAACATGGTGGAATAAAAGAAAGGAATAAAACATGAAGGGATAAAATTAGTAATGATGAAGAATGAAAAGGAGATGGATGTGAAAACATAGAAAATTATGTAGAAAATAGTTGAAGATATAGATTGTCTATTGGAGGTCAAGACACCCGATTAGGAACCATCGTCCCTCCAATGTCCAATTTTGGCTTATCCGTGAGTGTGAAGAAATGACCAAGCCGTCGTAGATTTTGTTGAAGGGGATCTCGGGCCCAGTCATCTTCACTCTCAAGGTCTTCAACATTAATGCATATAATACGTATCAAATGGACCTAACATAACTAGGTGACAGATATTAAAGGTGATGTGAAGTGCAAAATGGAGTGTTGGTGATGATGTGAGATTGATGCGAAGCTGAGTGAAGTCTTCAGGCATGGTCTATCAACTTGCATCGACCGCCTGATTCATCAGCGCCATGATAATATTTGACTAGGTGGCGCTCCCTTTCTTTTCGTCGCAGAGCTGGCATGACGTTCCTTCTGGAACACCGATCTCACCAATTCACCTGTTGGACTTAAAAGGTTGCCTGCACACTTCCGGTTAGTACCCAACAGACGAAATTGTCATATGAAGAAGATTGTTCATGAAATGATCAATTAAAGATTTTACTATTAAAATCATCATTTGAAGGTCAAAACAATGTTTTTTATGATGATTTATTTAGCAAAAATGTCATTCTTAACATTATGGTCAATTTCTGAATTTTTGAGATTTTTCTGAATTTTTCGAATTTTTTGTCCATGTGCCCCCGATCGGGGGCACCTGGCCATGCGCCCTGGGGTGGGGCACCTGGCCATGTGCCCCCAGATGAGGGCACATGCGCCCTGAGGCCAAATTATTTTTTTTTTTTAGAAAAAATTGTACCTGATTGCCCTTCTCTTTTTACTTCTTCAGCTCCTGCAAACACTTAATGAAAATGATTAAATTTTTATCATTACTCATCCCTTTGCCTGTTCACCGTTTGCCTTGATTTTGAGTGAAAGGGAGGAGCCTTCTTAACAAGGTAGAGTAAAACAAATGACTTAATTGAAATAGGGGTAAGGGTTAAGAGAACTTACCTGCCGTGTTGTGAATCTTCTCCTCTTCTACATTGAAATGCCTGAAACACTTGATAGAAAGGGGATTAGATCTTCACCGTGACTCATCCCTTTGCCTATTATGGTCAACTTTGGACTTAGGTCAAAGGTAAGAGCCTTCTTAACAAGGTAATTAAAGTAAAAAAATGGATATGCAATACAGAAATGGAAATATGCATGACAGTCAAATAAACATGGATGCAACTAAGGCAATGATCATGACTAGGCAAATTTTTTTTTGGATTTTCTTGAAAAAAATCATTTGGATTTTCAAAAGTATTCAATTTTTTTGTATTTTTGAAATATGCGTTTTTTTTGAATTTTTGAAATATTCATTTTTTTGTTTTTTTTGAAATATTCAATTTTTTTGTTTTTTTTGAAATATGCATTTTTTTTGGGTTTTTGAAATATGCATTTTTTTTGAAATTTTGAAATATGCAACTTTTTTGTGGAGAAAATGCTGGTATTTGAGACAGTTCATCGGTCTTTGGAGTTTGTCAAGACTCAAGTGGTAGATGCCACGTGCAAAAATAAAGTTCCCTACCTAGAATCCTTCTAACCTTCTTCCTTTGATCGGCTTGGATTCCACCTGGATTTGGTCGGTTTACCCTTCCCTATGGGTTTAAGGAGGAAGAGTACAGAGGAAGTCCTTGATAGGGTTTGAAGATGTTGAGAGGGATTTCTCTACTCTCACTCAAATTACCCATTGGGGTTCGGCCTCTTTAAGTTTTTCTTTCTTTTTTTTGCTCTTTTCTATGTGGCACATATTTGGACAGGTTTTTGACCCGTGGGACATTGCCCATCTTTTAGTGCCTTTTGCCTTGACTATCATTCTGGGTACTCATTCAGACAGGTTGATCATTTTTTTTCTAACTTGAGGGGTTCATTGCCCATCTTTTGGCACCCTTTTGTACCCTCTGAGACGGCCTCCTACTAGGGTGGCGAGTGTTTTCGATACTACCCCTCTCTAATCTTCTCTCCCTATCTTGGACCGAGTAGAAGAGAATAGGGTAAGGGTACTCCTTCCATTTCTAGATTTCTGTCTTGCCTTTCGCAAGTGTCGTGTTGTCTGGATTCTAGGATCGGGAAGTGTTGTGTGTGTAGGATGGTACCTACACTTGACTTCTCACGAACAACCTAGGATCGATGACTTGAGATTATGCCAGTGGTTTCTCCATTTTTATGGAAAGTACTTTTTAAGGTAAACTCCATTCCAAGGATGATTCAATTTTTCTCCATCTACATTAGTCAATTCATATGCATTACCTGGATACTTTTCAGTGATTACAAAAGGCCCTTTCCAGTTAGGTTGCAACTTGGAGCGGCGACCCCCTGGCTTAACGAATATGCGTTTGACTACCATCTCACCGATCTCGAATTTTCTCTCGACCACCCTCTTTTGATAAAACCTTTTAAGTCTATTCTGATAAGTCCGGGCATGCTCGGCGGTGGCTAGCCTTCTTTCATCCAAGAGTTCAAGCTGTGCAAGGAGAGATTCTCTTCACTCATCAACAGGAATATCCCTGTCGAGCTGAACTCGGAGAGATGGAAGTAATACTTCGTAAGGGACCACTGCTTCCATCCCATATGCCAAAGCATACGGGGTTTGTCCAAAGGGAGTCCTTACGAAGTACGATAAGCCCATAGAGCATCTACAAGCTTATCGGGCCGCCGGCAAATTTGCTAGACTTACAAGATTTCTTGATGATTTTGATTAAGGTTTTGTTGGTGGCTTCGCTTGACCATTGCCTTGAGGATAGTATGGTGATGAATGATGCAATGAAATGTAATACTGTTGCAAAGATCACGCGAGATCTTGAGAAATAAATTGTGGCCCAATATCGGTGACGATGTCGCCGGGGATCCCGAACCTTGCCGGGATGTTGCGCTTGATGAAGGAGCAGATCGTTGACGCTTTAATCTCCACGAATGCTTCCGCTTCAGCCCACTTTGTGAAGTACTCCGTTGCCGTCAGAATGAATGATTTTGAGCGCATTTCGGAGTTGAGGTCACTCAAGGGGCCAATGATATCAAAAGCCCACATGGCGAAAGGCCATGGGGCATGAATTGGATGAAGGGAAGATGCGGGAGAGTGAATCTTGTCGGCATGGAGTTGACATAAATGACAATGCCGGACAAAGATGGAGCAGTCTTCTTCTAGAGTTGGCCAATAATATCCTTGTCGGATGATTTTCTTAGCAAGGGCTTGGGCATTCACATGACCACCACAAACCTGCATGTGCTTCTTTCAGCACCAACTCGGCTTCTTCTTCATCAAGACACCTGAGTAAGATTCCACTTAGGCTTCTCTTATAGAGCACTCCTCCTAGGATTGTATACCTATGGGATACTCTTCTGATTGCCTTCTTTTCTTTGGTGGTTGATCCAGGCGGATATGACTGATCTTGGCAATACCTCGCAATCTCGTCATACCAAGGTCTCTCACCTTCTTCTAATTCTTATAACTCAATCAAGGAGATTTCTTTTTTATGTTCTAAATATTCCTTTCTGTTGAACCTCTCCTTAACTTTTAGAAAACGTCCATCCTCAATTGCTAGAATTGTCCTCTTACAAATCTGGATAGTCCGCACTTGCCTGCCTAGCGGGACAGATAGAGATGAAGCTAGTGAAGCTAAGGCATCGGCGAGGATATTCTGAGAGAGGGGGACATGAACAAAGGTGAGTTTGAAGAATAGCTTGATGTAGCAGGTGGTGAGCTCCTGGTAGGGCTTGAGGTTTGGATGAGAAGTTCGGTACTTGGATAGGACCTGGCGTAGGACCAATTGACTATCACCTATCACCCTCAGTTCGGTGGCACCATGGAAATGAGCGGCCTCCAGCCCGGCTAGCAAGGCTTCATACTCAGCTATGTTGTTGGTTGCTGGAAAGTTAAGCTGAAAAGCCTGTGGAATGGTGACACCTTCAGGTGACAGAAGGACAATACCTATCCCTCCACCATGAGAGTTCAGAGCCCCATCAAAATATAATGTCCAAAGATTGGAAGATCGGACTGACATTAGTTCGTCATCCGGGAACTCCGATCGGACTGGGTCAAAGACGGGTATGGGATGATGGGCAAGGTGTTCAGCAATAGCATAACCCTTGATTTCCTTCTGTGGGACATAAGTGATATCAAATTGTGATAAGAAACTCTGCCATCGCCCTAATCGATCAGTCAAAACTGTCTTGTCTAACAGAAACTTAATGGGGTTGATACGAGCAATGAGCTTGACTTGGTGAGAAAGGAAATAATGTTTGAGTTTCTGAACCACCCAAACAAGAGCAGCACAGGTCTTTTCTACCACAGTGTACTTTAGCTCACAAGCATCAAACATCTTAGACAAGTAGTAAGTAGCTCGTTCTTTCCCTTCTTCATCAACTTGTGCAAGGACTGCCCCGAGAGAGTTCTCAAGAACCGAAATGTAGAGGACCAAAGGTTTATCGGGAATTGGTGGTCTAAGTACAGGGGGACTTGCCAGGTATATTTTCAACCTATTAAACGCCTCCTGGCACTTCGAATCCCATTTAAACTTGGCCCCCGCCTTGGTTAACTCATAGAAAGGTTTACACCTTTGGGAATGTTGTGAGATAAACCGGCGGATAAATTGTAGCCTCCCAATCAATCCTCAAAGCTCTTTCATATTCTTCAGAGGAGGCATACCAATAATTGCTTTGGCCTTGTTTGGGTCGATCTCTATGCCCCTTTTGCTTACTATGAACCCAAGTAGCTTTCCTGACGAAACTCCAAATGTACACTTCTTAGGGTTTATTTTTAGCTTGTATTCTCTAGCTCTTTGCAAGACTTTCCTTAGCACTTCAGAATGATCTTCCCGATTCTTGGACTTGATAACCAAATCATCCACATACACCTCTACAAGGGTGTGCATCATGTCGTGAAAGATAGCCATCATAGCCCTCTGATATGTAGCACCGGCATTCTTTAACCCAAAGGGCATGACAACATAGCAATATGTTCCCCAAGGTGTAGTGAACGAGGTCTTTTCTTGGTCCTCCTCAGCTAACCGGATCAGATTGTATCCAGAATAGCCATCCATGAATGAAAGCATTTCAAATCCAGCTGTGTTATCAACCAAAACATCGATATGAGGTAAAGGAAAATCATCTTTAGGACACGCTCGGTTCAAGTCCCTGAAGTCTATGCAAATCCAAATTCGTCCATCCTTCTTCATAACAGGGACTATGTTAGCCACCCATTGCAGATACAGGACAACCTTAATAAATTTTGCTTGATGTAGTTTGTCGACCTCTTCTTTCATTTTGAGTGCAGTATCAGGGTGGAACCTCCTGAGCTTTTGTTTAACCGGGGTAGTTCCAGGTTTCAAGGTTAATCTATGTTCAACCAATGAATTATCTAATCCCGGCATATCTTCATATGTCCATGAGAACGTGTCCTTATATTCTTCCAAAACTTTGATCAAACATTGTTCTTTTGAGGGAGTGAGGTTTGCACTGATGAGGATAGTCTTAGGATCTTCCAGGGTTCCTAAATTCAGTTCCTTGGTCGGTTCATTCCCTGTGGCTGATGGTTCTTCAAATCTTCTAAGTCCAGATGCATATGCATCAGCCAAGTCCTCAATTTCATCCTCGGATTCGGGATCCTTCTCTGATACCACCTCATACACTCCCAAAGTATGATCTATGTTATGCTCATCCTCATATCAGATTTCATCTAGTTGGATGGTATTATCTAGAAAGTTTGGCAGCCTTGTACACTCTACACATTTCTGTGCCAATTGTTGCAGATACCTATTTGGAACTCGCTTACCACTGACTTTCTTATTTCCTAACCTAACTTGACCTACTGAAGATAAAGCTGGAGATGTGGTATTTACAGTGGAGGGAGGATCGAGTAAATCGATCAATGATTCAGAAAAGAGGGATCCCTGATTGGGAGCACCCTTTGGGATGAGTAGAGACGTCTCCTCGATGGAAATGTGAGTTTCAGAGAAGACGTTTTTTTTGGAAATTTCAAGTAAAAAGATAAAATGAGCCTGAATGACTCGAGGCTTGCTAGAAGATGACTGAATTAATAGAGAGAAAAACTTAAGAATAAAAGGGAAAAGGGGGCTCGTGGGCCCAATGGTAATAGAAAGTGGACACATGGGTCCAAAACTGATTAAAAAAGTAAACGGGTACATGGACCCGATCTTAAAAATAAATGGGCATGTAAGCCCATGTTGGGAAAAGCCCTCAGTTCTGAAGTTGATGAGGGAAGCAAATGGGCAAGCAGGCCCAGTAAGAGTAGAAGGTTGAAGAAGGCACATGGGCCCAAAGTGGGTAAGTGGGCCCTGAAGCCCATCCAAAAGATCTAGAAACAAAGGTACGAGGTTCAACCATGGCATTGTTGTATTTGGGCCTCGTGTAATGGTTTTGACTTGGGTGGTATGCTCAACCAGATGATCCAATATTGGTCTGCCCTTGAGTGGTTCCTGGTGCTCTTCCCCACTTGAGAACAGACGAGTCAAAGATAAGCATAAGTCTACCAAGTCTTCTTCTTTTTCATCTGGAGCTTTCCTTCTCTTGACAGTCATCATGGAACTTTTGCCATCTTCATCCATCATCATGGTCTCCCCTTTGATAAAGAATGTATGGAGTCCCATGGCATATCCTGGCTGGAAGATCCTCGTTGGGATGGAACCCTCTTCATATCCCAACCCCTGCCTGCGTGGCCTTTTCGCATTTTCAATTGGCTGAGTGATCCCTTGAAGATCCTTGCCTAAACCTCTTCCAGGCTGATAGCCCAATTTCATCATCATCCGCCATCCCAGTGTGTCTGGTAGAGAGGCGGTCATGCATCTGACTTCTGGTAATTTTCCCACTGAGATCTGGGGTTGTATTGACAGACCTAGGGGTAAAGAAGCATCGTTCAGCTCGTCCCTTATAGGCATGCTAGTCATCTTGACCACCTGTCTTTTAAAGGGAAATTTTATGCACTAGTGGTTTGTTGAAGCCACAGCTCCAATTGCCTCCAAGTATGGCCTCCCAAGTATAGCCCGAAATGTTGGATCTAATTCTAGAACATGAAAATCTGCTGTAACCATACATGGTCCAAGTTTGACTTCTAGAGTGACCACCCCACGTGCAGACTTCTTAGAGTTATCATAGGCTGTCACCATGGCACAAGATGGCTTGATTTCTTGCTCAGAAATACTACATAACTGCAAAGTTTTTGGCGGCATAACGTTGATGGAAGCTCCAGTGTCAACCAAACATGATTTTACTTCGACATTACAGATGATCACAGCCACATGCAAAGCATATCTCTTAAATTCTGGATCTGCTAATTCTTCCTGAGAGAAAGTGAGTGTTGGGTGCTCACTTCTAGGGGCTAACACTGTAGTGATCTTCTCAGGTGGGAGATCTTCACTCACCATGACCCTTTATAAGTACTGTTGTAGAATCTCCTGGTGCACTTTTGATCTTTTGATCAACTCAAGTATAGAAATACGGGCTGGTGTCTTATCCAAATGTTTTAACAAATCATACGCCATGCTTGGCAATGATTCTTCCACTTGTTCCTTCTCCACTAGCTCCTGCGGTTGAGTTCCGGCTTGGGGAAAGAGCCGCTGGAACATCCTCCCACTCCAAAGCACCGGGGCTATTTGGCGGTCGGGTAGAGGTGACGGGTTAACTGGGGTGGGTTGTGGTGGAATAGGTGGTGTAGGTGCAGGTATGATAGGTAATGGGATCGATGGTTCTAGGATGATGGGGTTAGTTGGTAGAGGGGTAGGATTTGGAGGTGGTAATGATGGTGATACTGGTGGCCTAATAAGAAGAGGCCGGAGTGCAGGAGTGGTTGATGAGTTTAATGAAGGTGTAGGTTGTGGGATTGGTTGTGGTGCTGGTGGTATGATAGGTTGGGGTTTTGGAGTGGTAGAGCTCGTAGGCTGGGGGTTCAAGTTTGGTGGTGATTGTGGTGGTCGGATGAGCAAGGGCCGGTGTGTAGCAATGGTTGAAGGAGGTGTGGTTAGAGAGGGGGCTGGCCTAATGATGGGCCGGCGAGAAGAAGTGGCGGCCAGTGGTTGGGTTATTGAGCTTTGTGGTAGTTGTGGAGTAGCAGGTGCACGGATTATCTGTCTAGGAGGGTTCCGAGCAGGAGACCTAGCCGGGTTGACAGGCATGGTTGTATTGTGGCTTTCTAGTTGCCAACCTTGAGCACGGCTGGCATCTCCCAAGACAATGGAGTGTACGAGACCAATTCTTGGGTTTGGATGTGCTGGTGCCGGTGCTGGAGCGGGAGCATGTAATGGGAGCGGATTTTGGACAATCCCCAAGCCAGGTTGTTGTTGAGGTTGAGCCGGTGGACGCTGCCGCTGCTGCTGCCTAGCCTTCATAGCTTGTATGTATTCCCCTATTTGGACCCAATCAATGCTTCCTTGGTCATTCAGATCGTGGATGTAATCCTTGAATTGAAAGCACACCTCTACAGTGTGACCAGGACACCGGTGGTAAGCACAGTATCGGGACATATCTTCATTTGTTGGCCAAACCTCTCTTTCCTTGGGCAATTCCAACTGTTTCTCCACCATGAGTACATTGAAGATGTCGGTCAAGGAGTAAGGGAGTTGCTGGTAGTTCTCTCTCCTAGGACCTCCCCTTCGTGGTGCCTGATTGGGTAGTGGCGGTGCCCTATTGTAGGTAGGTTGACAAGGTTGCTGGGGTTGTGCTACTTGTTGCGGGGGTTGTTGTGGTTGTGGTGGCCTAACCTGTTGCTGAGGGGGGTAATAGGAAGGGTTCTGTGGTGGGTTTCTTAACTGGTTTTGACGGTTCCCTCCCTGGTTCCCTACAATATTTACAGCTTCGTTGTTGACCACTCCCTCGGTTGTAGGCCCAACTGGTGTAGAGGGGGTCTTCCTGAAGTTTCTAGGTTTGGGATCAAATGGATTTATCATTGTGGCATCCTTGAAGTGGGCTTGTAAGTATCGGGCACTGTCATAGAGTTCATTCATGGTGGTAGGATGGTGCATGATCAAGACATTCCTCAAGGCAGGTGTAGTGTTGCCAATGAGCATCTTCACTTGTTCCCCTTCAGAAATCACATCTGTCAATTTTTCTGCCATTCCCCTCCAGCGATCAACAAACTTTATGAAGTCCTCTTCGGGCTTCATCTTTTCAGCAATCAAGTCTGTGATGGAGCATGCTGGTGCCACCCGGTCTTTGTATCTCTGAAAGAATTTTGTCTTCACAATATCGAAGTCTCCTGCCTCAAAGGAGTCGAGTGAGTAGAACCATTCCAATGCAGACCCTTCTAGTGATCGACGGAATAAGAAAGCAAGAACCCTACGATCATCCTTCCAGAATGAAGATTCATAGAGAAAATCTTTAAGATGAAGAAAAGGATTGCCAGTACCATTGTAGCGGCGATAAACTGGTAGCTCAGAAGGTGGTAGGTGTAGGACTGGCAGAGAAGGAATAGAAATCTCAGGCACTGACTTGGAGTCCATGCGACATCTCAGCTCTTCATAACATTCATTCATCTGGGTGAGCTGATCCATGATTGCCCTGGTGAGAGCAGGTTCTTGGTTTACTGGTGGGGGTATGTGGTTAGAGACATGGTTCTGAAATTGAGGAGCATGACTTGAAGATTGTCCCATGACTTGATGGGCCAAGGGAGCAACATGGTTAAAATAAGATGGTTGAACAAATGAGGGTTGGACCACAGGTGGTTGAACTATAGAGGGTTGAACTACAGATGGTTGAATCATAGATTGTTGAACAACAGGAGGTTGAATCATAGATTGTTGAACAACAGGTGGTTGAATCATAGATTGTTGAACAACAGGTGGTTGAATCATAGATTGTTGAACAACAGGTGGTTGAATAAAGGGTGACTGAATGAGTGGTGGTTGAACTAGAGGACGAGGAGATAAGGCAACTTGGTTAACTTCAGCTTGATCTGAGCCCATTTTGTCCTTCACCATGGATTGTATGCGGGCATAGGTTTCTGGGTCGGTATAGAGAGACAACTCCCTAAACAGTTGTTCAACATCACGAGGAGCAGATGGCTGAGGGACCTCTTGCGCTTCTGACTCAAACAATGGATTAACACGACCATTTGACGGATTTGGTTGATGGCCCATCTCGTGCTCTCGATGTTCAGCTTGTTCCGCCATTCCAACGTGCCTTCCAGACCTTAGTTGCATTGAACTTCAAGGAGAAAACAAATAAGTTGACAAAGTAAATAAAGAACTCTTTTTTTTTTAGTATTTTGCAAAAAGTTAAAGGTTTGAATTTTTGTTTGACAAGCAAGTGATGCAGAGACTTGAAAGCAAAATTACGCAATGATTTTGATTAAACCTTAGGTTTATAAATTTTGTTAAGAATTGTTCTCTCAACAAATGGGTTAAGATCCTAACTCCAATCTCCAATAACCTAGGTTTCACACAATCTCACCACGTGTAGGTAACATAGGATGCTTCGGGTTTTGGGGAGTGGTATAACCAACCCGATCGTGAAGAGGAATACTCTACGTATGAGGAATTACGGAGGCCTTGATGAAAGCCAACCAAGTCAACTAGGAAGGAATATCCCAGAAGAGAGGTCAGAATCCACCAAGAGGGTGTTTTGGATGGGAGGGGTAAATGGGAGAGTGAGCTCCCGCCTCAAAAAAGTGTAAAAGAAGGAGGTAGAGAGAAGGAGCAGAGAATGCAATCAAGTAATAAAACAAGTAATGAACAAAACATGAACTTAAATAAACGAGCAATCAACACCAGACAAGCAATTATAAACTAGACAAGCAACTAGAAACTAGAATCTAGACTTGTTTCTTATGTGAGCCAAATGGAGATAGTGAAAAGTGATGGAAAGAAGAGGGTTCAGATCTGATAGCCAAGCAAAAGGGTGGTCCACGTGGGGACCGATGTGGGAACTGGGGTAAAAGGTAAAGGTGGTTCACGTGGGAACCGGTTTTGGGTAAAAAGGGGTGGTTCACGTGGGAACCGGTTTGAATGATCAAAAGAGGGACACGTGGGGCCAATTAAAGGTGAACAAAGATCTGATCCAAGTGGGGATAGATCTGAAGGAAAGTGGTTTGGTTCACGTGGGAACCGAAGTAAAGAAAGAGACTGGTTCACGCGGTAACCGGTTTAGAAGGAAAAGGGTGGTTCACGTGGGAACCGGTTTGAATGAAATGACAGAAATTAAATGAGGTGGCATGAAGTTTAAGAGAGGTGGAAAGAAGGAAAGGCTCACGTGGGAACCGGTCTAGAACTAGAACTAGTTGCAAACAAAACACTTAGCACCCACGGTTGAAGACATTGCTTGTCCCACCGTGGTCGCCACAAAGCTGTCGACTCTGAAAATTTGACGGGGTCCTCTCCTTTTCAGGGAAGTCCGTGAATCCAGATCGTCACCTCAAGAGGGGATGAGAAAAGAAAGGAATAAAACTCGGAAAGCAAATCTCACCTCGGTCCCACACTCACATTGATCCCCGAACTTTTATCCCTTGGCGTCGCTCGATCCCAAAAAAGATGGTTCGGGTCATGTGGGAAGAGGGTGAGAAGAAATAAATGTGGTCGCCAGGAACCGTGGGTTCCGATTTATAGATTTGAAATGACCGTGTGTACCTTAGCGTGAAGAGTGTGAGTTAAAGCTTCTCCTTCTTCGGCCGGCCGATGAAGAAGAGTCCTCAACGTGGTGGGTGCTTGATATTCTGTGCAACTATATAAATAAACAAGTGAAAGATACTATTATAACTAGACAAAGTGGAGTATATGTAAAGAGAATGACATAAAAACACACAATTGACTAGAAACTGACCAGATTCGAGTTATCTCTAACCCCTTTTATTATTTTCGGAATAAAAGAACCAAAGTAATGCAAAAAAATGTAAAAAAATGATTGGATGATGGATAATCACGAAACAAAGAGATAGGAAAAAGAACTGAAAGATTCTGAGTTGAATAGAGGAAGATATAGCCAAATCTGTGTTGTTGAAAAAGCCGAGCAGCAGTCCAGGATCTGTCAGGCGCGACTTTGCTTCTGCGCTTGTCACGACCAGCCCCGACCTCGAAATCAAGTGCCATAGATTATAAACTGAAGAAGACTTGGAGAGGAAGAACTTTGATGAAGAGATCTCGGGCAGAAGACGTCCACACACTTAGTTAGAGGCCGAGGAAGAGAGACTGGGAAGATCCCCTGCAGAACAGCCTTCCTCTCTCTTGAACCGACTTTTCTCTCTCTAAAAACTCGAAATTCTCTCTCTAAAAATCACAAAATCGATGCAGGAGGGAGGTTGGACGTCTTTAGATGCCTGGGGAGACATGCTCATGCCTTTGGAACGACCGGAATCGGATTTAATTTATAGGAGAACAGAAGACGTTATCAAGGCTAAAAAATAGGGGGCCTTGCGCCCCACCATTGGGCGCATGCGCCCTGGTGCTGGGTGCATGCGCCCCACTGAGGGGCGCATGTGCCCCCCAATGAGGGCGCATGGGCACAGTTCCCGAGAAAAGAGGCCTTATCCAGTCCGTCCGTTCAGTGGTAGAATCCGGGTGAAAAACTGGGTCCCTCGTGCCTCAAAGGTGGGGCGCATGTGCCCTCAAGTGAGGGCACGAGGTCACGTGCCTCACTGGTAGGGCGCATGGCCACGTGCCCTGGGTCCCGGGCGCATGTGACCAGGAACCCGGGCGCATGGGACTGGTTTCACGCGTCCTTCTTCCGGAAGCCATTGCGAACACTCCCGAACTCGGAATTCGACGCCGTTTATTGCGTTGGAAAGATAACAGGCCAAAGAAGCTTTATATGGCATCGGATCAGCCATCACACCCTCCAAAACTTCAGAATTTTATCCAGAAGTTAGGGCAGTAAACAGAAGATCCGATACAGGTCAAAATGACTTCGATGGCAAACCGGAAAGGCACGGAATGCAACAAAACTTGTCCGGAGTGTGAATATGACCATAACCTTAAATGCATGATCATTAGGTATTCGTCATTCATACAACTTCCTTGTTTACACGATTCACGTGTGGCTTTCGCTCGGAAATTACGGCTTTTTGCGGAAAACTTCGGAAAAACATCTAATTTCATTCGGCAAAGCTTCAAATCAACTTTAAAAGACCCGGCATTATTCTAAGGTCAATCGCACATGTTATCCTATAAAACATGAGTTTTATGCTCTGAATTAGGCGAATTTGGTGTGTCTACAGATGACATCGCCTGTGATCCCGAATCTGGCAATAATGTTGCGTTCGATGAATGTGCAGACTGTGGATGCCTTGATTTTGACAGATGCTTCTGCTTATGCCCACTTAGTGAAGTGATCCGTTGTTAAAATGGAGGATTTGGTCTTGGCTTGTGGATTTTGGATCACTAAGAGGTCCAATGACATCAAAGGCTCACATAGCGAAAGGCCATGGGGGCATGAATTGGGTGAAGGGAAGATGTGGGAGGGTTAATCTTGTCGGCGTGAAGTTACATTGATGACAATGTCGTACAGAGGCTGAGCAACCTAAGTCAATAGTACCCTTGACTGATGATCTTCTTGGCAAGGACCTGAGCATTTACGTGGCCTCCACATACCTCGGAATGTGCTTCTTTAAGCACCAACTCGGCCTCTTCTTCATCTACGCATCTGAATAAGACTCCAGCCAGACTTCTCTTGTTGAGCACTCCTCTTAAGATAGTGTATCTTGGAGAAACCGTTGTGATACCTTTCTTCTCTTCAGTGGTTGACGTAGGTGGATATGTTTGATCATGACAATGATTTGCAACTTCATAATACCATTGTTTATCACCCTCTTCTTGTTCCTCCAACTCAAACCGAAGACACTTATTCTATTTGCTCAATATATTCCTTCCTTTCAAACTTCTCCTTGGTCTTCAAGAATCGTGCATCTTCTATTGCTGGGATTGTACGTCCACAGACGTAGATCGAACCAACCTGCCTGACTCGTACGATAGATTGTGAGGATGCTAAAGAAGCGAGAGCATCAGTAAGAATGTTTTGAGCACGTGGAACATGAATAAAGTCGAGCTTGGAGAACAACTTGATGTAGTGGGTAGTGAGTTCTTGATACGGTCTGGGCCCAGAAGAGATATGCAGCACTTGGCAAGCACTTGGCCTAGAATCAATTGACTATCACCGATTGCACCTGACACAGTGGCACTACAAAAGTTAGTGGCCTCTAGTTCGGCCAACAAGGCTTCATATGCAGCAGCTATATTATTTATTGCCGGAAAGTGAAGTTGAAAAGCTTGGGGAATGGTGACACCTTCATGTGACAGAAGAACGATCCCTATCCCTCAACCTTGAGAGTTCGAAGCTCGGTCAAAGTACAAAGTCCAAATATTGGAGGATCAAATGGATATCAATTCCTTATCAGGAAATTCTAATTGGATAGGGTGGAACATTAGGAATGTCGTACAGAGGCTGAGCAACCTAAGTCAATAGTACCCTTGACTGATGATCTTCTTGGCAAGGACCTGAGCATTTACGTGGCCTCCACATACCTCGGAATGTGCTTCTTTAAGCACCAACTCGGCCTCTTCTTCATCTACACATCTGAATAAGACTCCAGCCAGACTTCTCTTGCAGAGCACTCCTCTTAAGATAGTGTACCTTGGAGAAACCGTTGTGATACCTTTCTTCTCTTCAGTGGTTGACGTTGGTGGATATGTTTGATCCTGACAATGATTTGCAACTTCATAATACCATGGTTTCTCACCCTCTTCTAGTTCCTCCAACTCAAACCAAAGACACTTCTTCTATTTGCTCAATATATTCCTTCCTTTCAAACTTCTCTTTGGTCTTCAAGAATCGTGCATCTTCAGTTGCTGGGATTGTACGTCGACGGACGTAGATCGTCCTAACCTGCCTGACTCATACGATAGATAGTGAGGATGTTAAAGAAGCGAGAGCCTCAGCAAGAATGTTTTGAGCACGTGGAACATGAATAAACTCGAGCTTGGAGAACAACTTGATGCAGTAGGTGGTGAGTTCTTGATACGGTCTGGGCCCAGGATGAGATATGCAGCACTTGGCAAGCACTTGGCCAAGAATTAATTGACTATCACCGATTGCACCTGACTCAGTGGCACTACAAAAGTTAGTGGCTTCTAGTTCTTCGGCCAACAAGGCTTCATATGCAGCAGGTATATCATTTATTGCCGGAAAGTGAAGTTGAAAAACTTGGGGAATGGTGACACCTTCAGGTGACAGAAGAACGATCCCTATCCCTCAACCTTGAGAGTTCAAAGCTCGGTCGAAGTACAAAGTCCAAATATTGGAGGATCAAATGGATATCGATTCCTTATCAGGAAATTCTAATTGGATAGGGTGGAACATTGGGAATGGGGCGACGGTGTAAATGTTCAGCAGTTTCAAAGCCCTTGATCACTTTCTATTGGATGTAAGTGAAGAAGTGAAACTGAGAGAGGAAGCTTGGCGAATGTGCAAACCAGTCGATCAAGACAGCTTCTTCAAGACGAAACTTGAAAGGATTCATGCGAGCAATGGGATTAATCTCGTGGACCAAAAAATAATGCTTAAACTTTTGGACGACGTAAAGGTCGCGCAATTTCTGAGAGATGAATTGAGGTCCCTGTCGCTGATGACATCGCCTGTGATCCCGAATCTGGCAATAATGTTGGGTTCGATGAATGTGCAGACTGTGGATGCCTTGATTTTGACAGATGCTTCTGCTTCTGCCCACTTAGTGAAGTGATCCGTTGTTAAAATGGAGGATTTGCTCTTGGCTTGTGGATTTTGGATCACCAAGAGGTCCAATGACATCAAAGGCTCACATAGCGAAAGGCCATGGGGGCATAAATTGGGTGAAGGGAAGATGTAGGAGGGTTAATCTTGTCGGCATGAAGTTACATTGATGACAATGTCGTACAGAGGCTGAGCAACCTATGTCAATAGTACCCTTGACTGATGATCTTCTTGGCAAGGACCTGAGCATTTACGTGGCCTCCACATACCTCGGAATGTGCTTCTTTAAGCACCAACTCGGCCTCATCTTCATCTACGCATCTGAATAAGACTCCAGCCAGACTTCTCTTGCAGAGCACTCCTCTTAAGATAGTGTATCTTGGAGAAACCGTTGTGATACCTTTCTTCTCTTCAGTGGTTGACGTTGGTGGATATGTTTGATCCTGACAATGATTTGCAACTTCATAATACCATGGTTTCTCACCCTCTTCTTGTTCCTCCAACTCAAACCGAAGACACTTCTTCTATTTGCTCAATATATTCCTTCCTTTCAAATTTCTCTTTGGCCTTCAAGAATCGTGCATCTTCTATTGCTGGGATTGTACGTCGACAGACGTAGATCATCCCAACCTACCTGACTCGTACGATAGATAGTGAGGATGCTAAAGAAGCGAGAGCATCAGCAAGAATGTTTTGAGCACGTGGAACATGAATAAACTCGAGCTTGGAGAACAACTTGATGTAGTGGGTGGTGAGTTCTTGATACGGTCTGGGCCCAGGATGAGATATGCAGCACTTGGCAAGCACTTGGCCAAGAATCAATTGACTATCACCGATTGCACCTGACTCAGTGGCACTACAAAAGTTAGTGGCCTCTAGTTCGGCCAACAAGGCTTCATATGCAGCAGCTATATTATTTATTGCCGGAAAGTGAAGTTGAAAAGCTTGGGGAATGGTGACACCTTCAGGTGACAGAAGAACGATCCCTGTAGACACGCCAATTTGGCCTTATTTAGAGCTTAAACCATTATTCCATTGGCAGCATATCTTTTAGACCATCAAAATCATGATGAACCACCCTTTTGTATGAGCTGAGGTGCTTATTGGAAATATGAGGATGATTTTCTAATTTCTAATCAAATCCGTGTTTGCCGAACAAGAGACTCTTGGTGGTGTGCCAGATTATGCTTTTCCCAGCATATCATATACTTGAAAAATTTTCACAGGATTATGTGGACATACAATGAAGAAAACTTCAACACAAATAATCTTCCACTCTGAGTCCTATTTTTAATGTAACAAACGGCATTCAATTCTGATCTCCCATTTGTTTGCAGCGCCCTTTGGAAGTCAGATGCGCAGTTCTGTCCGCACGCAGCACCTATCAAGCTCAATTGCATTCAAGCCCAGCCCATTGGGCCCATATCTGACCAATTCACGACCTTACCTTCCTTTTTCCTCATCCATATCACTTGTTATAGTATCTGGAAGCTTCATGGTCGAAATTAGCATCATCAAATGATGGCAATCCAACTTGTTGTCTTGTATATCAAGACTTGCCATTTTTGGACCAGATTTGTTTCCTCTTCAAGTGGAGACATATTTTGAGCATGGGGAAGGTGATCCACGATTTACAATCTCTCTCAATCAATTAGGTAAGTTTATATATGCCTCAGGATGAAAATTAGCAACATTAATTGAAGGAAATCCAACCTATGGTCGGATGTATCAAAACTTGCTATTTTTTGACCTGGTTCTCATCCCCTATAAAAGGAGACTCATATGAACGACCTAAAGAGGGCATCCTCATCCTCCAGCACTCTTATCCTCACCCTCCAGCCACCCTTGGCTCGTCCCAACCTCCCCAAATCGTCCTCTCTTCGTCCCGGTGCCCGGAGATCATCCCAAAGTGAAGAAGAAGCCGGTCTATGCTCCAACGTGCTGCACTGCTGATCATCGGCTTCTACAGATCTTTATAGTCATTTTATTGCCTGACTTCCTTCATACGAAGTGTGGTTCATCAAGATATCTTTCATCTCCAACAAACAGAGATCAATTCTGACATTTCCTCTGCTTGTTATGGCTTCAACACCGGCGCTGCACAGACAGATCCGAAGTCTTCTCTTCTAAGTCATTGTTTTCTCAGTCAATTTCAGTACATTTAATGGTATATTCAGCCCATACATCATTCATAGAAATTGTTCCCCGGTGAGTTATATTTTATCTCCAACAAGAATCATTCAATTTGGATATCTGTGGTGCCCATAGCATGTCCTACATTGACATTGTGCTGGGAGTTTCCAGAACTTCACTGTCCAAGATCTGTCTTATCAGGTAAATTCAGATTACTTATCATAATATTCAGGAAAACTTGTCTTAATATCAAACCACCCTCGGTGAGTTATCTTTATTTTTAAATAAATTTAACTTGATTCTTACATCGGTGCTGTCCTCTACGGTCTCTGCATCAGAGCCGCGCAGTTTACATTAAATCTGTCCAACCCGGTTGCCACTTTGCCTGGGTTGTGTTGTCTTTAACCATTTATATTATTTTTTTTCTTCATTAAAATCATTTAGTTCATATTTAAGCATCATTTTTATTCAATCTTGCATCATTTCATACATCATAAAAAAACCAAAAAAAGGGGTTAAGGCTCACCCCGAAGCCGGTGAGTCCAATTCCAATTGCTTCTTTCTTATCTTCTTACTACAGTTACTACACTTCTCACAAGTCTAACCAAACTCTTCACTTGGTTTATTGTTCTAGTTGCACAGGTTGATCAAGCTAGCATTGGTTGGACTCTTCTTCATCGGCCGGCCGAAGAAGAAGAAGGTTGAACTCACATCCCAATCTCCCACGCTAAGGTACACACGGTCAATTCAACTTTCTTTCTATTTTCATTCCATAAAGCGGAGCCCACGGCTCCTGGCGACCACATATTTTATGTTTTAATTTCATCTCTTCCTCACTCTCCTCCCACATGACCCGAACCATCTCCGGTGCTCGAGCGACGCCGTGAGATGAAAGTTCGGGGATCAATGTGAGTGTGGGACCGAGGTGAGGAGTTTTTACCGCTTTCCGAGTGTCTTACAATTCACTCTCTTTTTCCCAATTCTATCTTTCACCTTCTTATCTTGAGGTGCCGATCCAGAACCCGTTTTCGGAGTCGACAGCTTTTTGGCGACCACGGTGGGACAACCAATGTCTTTAACCGTGCTAGCTTGATTTTTTTATGCAACTAGTTTCATTCTAATTCAATTCTAGTCACTAGATTGTTTATTTTGTTGCATGAGTGCTTGTCTTGTTTGCATATCGCATGCTATGTTTACTTCCTTTCATTTCATGTTCTTGCATATTGATTGCTTCTTCTCCTCCTACCCTCCATTTTTACTTTTGCATTAGCTTTTTGCATCGGGTACCGGACTTGCTCCGATCCGTAGGGCATTCGAGGCGGGGGCTCTCTCTCCCAACACACCCTCACCCTCCAAACACCTTCTTGGTGGATTCTTACCTCTCTTCTGGGATATTCCTTCCTAGTTGATTTGGTGGTTTCCATCAAGACCTCCGTAAGTCCCCATCCGTGGAGTATTCCTCTCCGCACGATTGGGCCGGTTGTACCACTTTCCCAAAACCCGAAGAACCCAAGTACCTACTCGTGGTGATTGAGTGATAACCTTAGGTCTTGAAGATTGAAGCAATAGGAACCATACCTACTTGAGTGAACAATTGTTAACAATCTATATAATCTAAGGTTTCAACCCAAAATTTGTCGAGTAGTCATTTTAAAAACTTGTTTGCACAACTTGCTTGCTCACAACAATTGAAAACAACCAAAAAAATTTTCTTACAAAACACCTAAACAAAACAAAACAAAAACCTTTTTAATTTTGTGTTCAACTTGTTTTCCAAACAACCAAATTGAAACAAAACAAAAATCAAACAAAACAAACATACAAAAAATCTTCAATTGTGTGCTTTGCTTGCTCTTTTTTTAACCATCCTTATAGAAAGATCGACATGATGCCCATGATGCTAAGGTCCGAAAGACACGTCAAGATGTCGGACTACTACAAGCAACAAGAGTACGGGGAAGGTCTCTACAAGCTCCAACAACAACCCGAGAGCCATGTCAATGCTGCTATGGAACCTGAAGTGCAAGGGGATTCCCATCAGTCCACTTCATTTAGTATAGAACAAGCTCTTAAGGATCTATCTTTTCATCTTGATCCCAATACCTTGTCATTCATACAATCTATAGTGAAGGGCAAGATGCCTATTAATCATGGTGCAGCCAAAGTCAACCGAGCTGCCTCACCTCCCCAATCGGCAGTTCAATCTCTTACCACAACCCCACACAGGCGGTCTGCCATGTTACTTCACCTACTCACTCCATTGTGGGTCATTCTTCAGCTTGCACACCAACCCACCACCCTCCCATCCATGTGCCACATGCACACCCCCTGGGGAATTCCTCCCTACCTGTTTCCATGGATAAAGAAACCGTCGAATTTCCCCTCTATACTATCTACATTCCCCCATCACAAATGCAAACCTACCATTGCTACAATGGCTCAGGTGATCCCTTCACCCATGTCAATGATTTCTTGAGCAAATCATCTCGATGGCATAATGATATAAAGACCCTTGCCTTTCTTTTTAGGAGATCTTTAGAGGGTGTAGCCCTAGATTGGTTTTTTTCATTGAACGAAGTAGAGATATGGGATTTCAAAATTGTCAAGGCCAAATTCTTGAAACGATATGGGCCAGGCTATTCAATAATTGGGGAAGCAAAAGAAGATGTGGAATTAATACAATATTTTTATGAATTGAGGCCCAGGCTTGAGAGGAGCATTGATGCTATGAACCAACCTAGGAGCCCTCCCCAACCCCATCCAGATCATCATCATTGGCCAACTCCTCGACGCCAGTTGATTAGGCCACCGATGCCCCAACCTCGGCCGGTCATGCAACCCATGTCAATGGCACAACCAACCACGCTTAATAAAGCTCCTCTTGTTGCTTGTGCGAATACTCCATTACTTCAACCGGCTCCCCAACCTTCAACTCCACCAACATTTCTTAAGGTCCATCGGCCAATCATCCGACCATTGGCTTCTCAGCCTATTTCAACAACAACCCCTCGGCTAGCCACGCAAGCCTTGGCCCCTCAACCCACTTCACCAATGGTCCCTCGGCCAATCATTCATCCTAAGCCGATCGAGCAAACCCCGGCTTCTAAACCAATCCCACCACATAGGGATCCTCCTCAATTGGTTGCACAACAACCAATCATTTCTTCTATTACTCTTGCCCCAACAAAGGAACCATTCACTCCTACTATTCTTGCTCCTGCTGTAGTAGAAGATTCAGACACTTCGACCCTTCAAGCTCCTGCCCTTGCAGAGGAATTAATAACTCCAACCATTTGTGCTCCTGCCATGGCAGAAGAATCACCTTCCCATCAAGATCAAAGTCATCTAGTAGGGGAGGTCGAACCAAACCCTTCTACCTTTTTGGAATCCCCTAGACTAGGCATGCCCTCTTCTATAGAACATCCTGAGGAGAAGCCTACTATAGGGAGCTTAGACGAAGGAATCATAAACTTAGTTGATTGTCAATCCAATGATGGACTAGGCAAGGATTTTTCAGGCATTGATCAACTGTTACCATCATTGGAATTGATCAATGAAGATTGTCAGATTGAATTGACCCCTGAACTAGGAAGTAAGGAGACCGAATTGGTCCATAAAATAGGGAATGAATCGACAAGCCTTCTGAAGGATGTAGACCTTAGCAAGGGGATACTGGGACCTCCTCCAACTAGGAAGGTAAATCCTTTAGCATCAATCTTAGGGCCACGACCCTTACCCCATTCTTCTCTTAAGCAACAATTCGGCCTATGGGCCCACGATCAATCAATTTTAGGGCCACGACCCTTTCTTTATTCTCCTCCAAATCAACGATCGGGCCCATGGGCCCACAATTCCTCAATCTTAGGGCCACTGCCCTTTCTTTATCCTTCTTACAACCATCAATCAGGCCCATGGGCCCAAAATCTGTCAATCTTAGGGCCACGACCCACACTTTATCCCACTCAGCGGGCCCTTATGCCCCTTTCTCGAGCTCTTACGCCCCTTTTCATCAAGCGGGCCCATGTGCCCCTTTCCATCAGTGGGCCCACGTGCCCCCTTTATCCAACCGGGCCCATGTGCCCCTTTTAATCAACCGGGCTCTTATGCCCCTTTCCATCAGCCGGGCCCATGTGCCCCCTTTATCCAATCGGGCCCACGTGCCCCTTTCCTTCAACCGGGCCCATGCGCCCCTTTTCATCAACTGGGCCCATGTGCCCCTTTCCATCATCCGGGCCCACGTGCCCCCTTTATCCAACATGGCCCATGTGCCCCTTTTAATCAACCGGGCTCTTATGCCCCTTTTCTTCAACCGGGCCCACGTGCCCCTTTTAATCAATCGGGCTTGCATGCCCCTTTCCTTCATCTGGGCCCATATGTCCCTTTTCCCCAACTGGGCCTTCGTGCCCCTTTCCTTCCATCGACCCCGCGTGCCCATTATTCTTCCCAATCAGGCTCATGTGCTCTTAATTTTTCTAAATCGGGCCCACGTGCCCACAATTCACCTCAATCGGGCCCACGTGCCCATAATTCACCTCAACCGGGCTCACATGCCCATGTTTTTCTGCAACCGGGCCCATGTGCCCAAATTTCTTCTAAATCGGGCCCACGTGCCCACAATTCACCTCAATTGGGCCCACGTGCCCATAATTCACCTCAACCGGGCTCACATGCCCATGTTTTTCTGCAACCGGGCCCATGTGCCCAAATTTCTTCTAAATCGGGCCCACGTGCCCGCAAGTCACCTCAACCGGGCTCACATGCCCATGGTTTTCTACAACCGAGCCCATGTGCTCAAATTCCTTCTAAATCGGGCCCACATGTCCACCTTCCATCAACCTCGGGCACACATGCCCACACTCCTTCAACCTCGGGCCTGTATGCCCCCATTTCTTCACCATCGGGCCCGCGTGCCCATACTTCTTCAAAATTGGGCCCCCGTGCCCCCACTTCTTCGAATTCGGGTTTGCGCACCCATACTCTTCAATGGCGCCAGCGAGCCCATCACAAATCACAATCTTGCTCCCAACCATCTAAATTGGGCTGGTGTGCCCGCTCTTTTCATTGGGTCCCTCGGGCTCAACCTTCAATCGGGCCTTCGAGCCCATCACATCTAATTGGGCCCTCATGCCCATCAACATCAACTAGGCCCTCTGGACCGCATTCAACTCTTGGGCCCACGTGCCCCCTGATTCCAACCCTTCCCGGGCTTTCAAGCCCACTATCAACTCTTCGGCCCAAGAGCCCACTTTAGCACACTTTTGTTTTCAAAACATGTTTTTTTCCTTTTTGCATTCTCTTTCCTTTTCCAAATTTTATTTTCAAAAAAAAAATCAAGGTAGAGAAATTTCCTGGGTGATACCACAATCTTTGCCTTTTACATCATTAATTTTGACTCCGCCATTCTAAATTAGATCCTCCACATTTTCACTTCATCCTATGACTATGAATCTTCAATCCAATGCAATATGGTGCATATCAAAAGTGGAAGTAGTTGGGCAAGTAAAGGCAAGGCATGGCAGGCAAGGCAAGGCAAGGCATGGCAGGCAAGGCAAGCACAAGCAAAGCCGTCATCAACAATGAACTTCTTCTTCTCTCAGGTATTACATGAAATTGCATTCATCATCATTATGTCATCTGCAAAGCAATATTTTTTTTAAAAAAATGATTTTGAATTTCACATGACAATTTTAATTGAGAGAAATTCATGATTGATGATATTTGTAGCTACCTTGTTCTTATTAAACAAATTTTTTACAATGCAAGGCATGTTTTCAATTGATTCACCTATGGAATGTAATCTACCTCAAAAATGGAGAGAGCTACTAGTATGACTTGAGTCCACATGCCCTAGGTTGTTGTCTAGGAGTTGAGGGTAGATACCATTCTACACACACAACACGTCCCGATCCCAGAATCCGGATGACCCAACACCTGAGAGAAGCTAGGCAAGGCTCAGAGGTGGAAGGAAAACCCTTACCATATTCTCTTCTGTTCGGTCCAAGATAGGCAAAGGGGACTAGAGGGGGAGAGTATCGAAAGCATCCGCCGCCTTAGTAGGAGGCCATCTTGAAAGGTCCAACTTCTCAAAGAAAAAAAATGGGTGCCAAAAGATGGGCAATGAACCCCACAGGTTTAAACAAATATGGGCCTGTCTGAATGAGTACCCAAAAATGCAAAAAATGAAAAAAGGCACCAGAAGATGGGCAATGACCCCACAGGTCAAAGCACCTATCCGAATGTGTGCCACAAAAATAGGTTTGTCAATAAAGAAGAAAAGACCCGAAGAGGCCGAACCCCAACGGGCAATTGGGTGTGAGTAGAGAAATCCCTCTGGACATCTCCAAAGCCTATCAAGGACCTTCCCTCAATTCTTCATTCTTACCCCTAAGGTGCGGGTGGACCAACCAAATCAAAGCTAAACTCTAGCCCATCAGAGGTTGAAGGTTAGAAAGATTCTGGGCAAGGAACCCCATTTTGCACATGGTGTCTACCAACGAACCTAGAAGAACAACTAAGTGATGAAAACTTGTGTCAATACTGAATTTTCTCTCCCTAAAAAAATATTTTCAAAAAAAATCTCAAAAAGAAGGATGAACATTTCAAAAACTCCAAAAAAAAGTTGAATATTTAAAAAAAAACTACAAAAAAAGTTTAATATCTTCAAAAACTCTAAAAAAAAAATATTTTCAAAAAACTCAAAAAAAAAAGAAAATAGCATTTTCAAAAATCCCAAAAAATTGGATCTTTTCAAAAAAAAACTTCTTTTTCAAATCCCAACCAAAATTTCCAAAAAAAAATTTCTTTTTCATTACCATGCTTGGTTTGAATTCTTGTCTTTACATTCATTGTATATTTGTTGCTTTATTTTTACACCCTTAAGAAGGCTATTACCCCTTGACAAAGGTCAAGGCATACTATAACTTGCAAGGGGGATAAGCCACATTGTTGTTCTAATCTTTTCCTTCTAAGTGTTTCAGGCACAAGAAAAACTTTACACCACTTGACAAAGGTCAAGACATACTGCAACTTGCAAGGGGGATAAGTCATATTGGCATTCTAATCTCCTCTTTCTAGTGTTTCAGGCACGAAGAACAAATGAGGAGAACTTCACAACAAGGCGAAGCTCGCCACTTCCCTCCCCAAGGATTCTTAGGAGGAGGTGCCACCATGACCTCGATCTCAACTTCATCGAGGAGCATTTTCAAGATTTCAATAAGGCGTTGCTCGCCACTTCCCTCCCCTGAGGATTCTTAGGAGGAGGTGTCACCATAACCTCGGCCTTAATTTTGCCGAGGAACCTTTTCCACGTGATGCTCGCCACTTCCCTCCCCTGAGGATTCTCAGGAGGAGGTGTCATCATTACCTCGGCCTCAACTTTGCCGAGAAGCTTTTGCTCTATGTCCTCATTAGGACACATGAACTCTTTTGTGAGAATGCATGTCATCACACCGCAAACTCACCGTTATCATTTCCTTTCTTAGCATATATTAGGTGCAATACTATTTATTTTATGCATTGATGTTGAAGACCGTGAATGCAAAGAAGACCAGGCCCGAGATCCCCTTCATCAAAATCCACGACGGTCAGGTCATTCTTTGTGCTCACGGATAAGCCAAAATTGTGCAGTGAGGGACGATAGTTCCCGAATGGGTATCTTGACCTCATAGACAATCTATATCTTCAACTATTTGTTATACAAGTTTTGTTTCGTTTTCTTGAGCCCAACATGCATCATGTAGCATTAATTGCATTCAATTTTGTTTTATCATTGCATACATCATTTCCTAAACTTCACCTTCTCACTTTCTCGATCATTCTAAATCCCACCGCGTTTTCTAATCCCATCGTGTTCTCTAATCCCACCATGATCTCTAGTCCCACCAACCTCTCTAATATCCCACCGTGTCTATTAATCCCACCGTGTTCGGTAATCACCTCGTGCCTTCAAATATTTTATTTCTATTCCCACTGTGGCCACTGCAACTCTTTTGCTATTCATCTCACCATGGCAGTCACTTCCTCCCGCCAAGGGCCTCCTATTCGATCTAAACTTGCACCATCATGGTATGTACTTAAACATTTGCCTTTTGGAATTCGAGATCATTCCATTCCGAATCAAATCTTGTCTCTCAGAAGACTTAAATGAATCAGAGAGCCTGAATGTGCTCGATTGGTATTCTTTTACTTTTTCAAAACAAATCTCTTTTTTAATTTTAGCCCATCACAGTACAGGAACACCGCAAAGATCGGGTTACCGACTGATGATGAACCTACGAACCCATGTTTCGGGGACTCCCCACCGCGTTGGGGGTTGGCTATTCTTCTCTCGTGCCAATGGTACATCCCTTACCAATCGAACATAGGAAGACTTGATGAAACATGGCAGTTAACCAGGAGACATGAAGAGATTCTCCTTGCCGAATTTGGTCGTTGAGCGTGTCTATATCTACACCTTGATGCCACCTTTTCAGTCCATCTCTATTTCGCTCCGCTGCATTCCATTACAACTCATTTCGCTTCTCTACATTCCTCTACATTTCACTCCGCTACGCTACATGCCATTTCCTTGCAAAGCCGACATCAAGGCGAGGCAAGCTGTAGACACGCCAATTTGGCCTTATTTAGAGCTTAAACCATTATTCCATTGGCAGCATATCTTTTAGACCATCAAAATCATGATGAACCACCCTTTTGTATGAGCTGAGGTGCTTATTGGAAATATGAGGATGATTTTCTAATTTCTAATCAAATCCGTGTTTGCCGAACAAGAGACTCTTGGTGGTGTGCCAGATTATGCTTTTCCCAGCATATCATATACTTGAAAAATTTTCACAGGATTATGTGGACATCCAATGAAGAAATCTTCAACACAAATAATCTTCCTCTCTGAGTCCTATTTTTAATGCAACAAACGGCATTCAATTCTGATCTCCCATTTGTTTGCAGCGCCCTTTGGAAGTCAGATGCGCAGTTCTGTCCGCACGCAGCACCTATCAAGCTCAATTGCATTCAAGCCCAGCCCATTGGGCCCATATCTGACCAATTCACGACCTTACCTTCCTTTTTCCTCATCCATATCACTTGTTATAGTATCTGGAAGCTTCATGGTCGAAATTAGCATCATCAAATGATGGCAATCCAACTTGTTGTCTTGTATATCAAGACTTGCCATTTTTGGACCAGATTTGTTTCCTCTTCAAGTGGAGACATATTTTGAGCATGGGGAAGGTGATCCACGATTTACAATCTCTCTCAATCAATTAGGTAAGTTTATATATGCCTCAGGATAAAAATTAGCAACATTAATTGAAGGAAATCCAACCTATGGTCGGATGTATCAAAACTTGCTATTTTTTGACCTGGTTCTCATCCCCTATAAAGGGAGACTCATATGAACGACCTAAGGAGGGCATCCTCATCCTCCAGCACTCTTATCCTCACCCTCCAGCCACCCTTGGCTCGTCCCAACCTCCCCAAATCGTCCTCTCTTCGTCCCGGTGCCCGGAGATCATCCCAAAGTGAAGAAGAAGCCGGTCTATGCTCCAACGTGCTGCACTGCTGATCATCGGCTTCTAAAGATATTTATAGTCATTTTATTGCCTGACTTCCTTCATACGAAGTGTTGTTCATCAAGATATATTTCATCTCCAACAAACAGAGATCAATTCTGACATTTCCTCTGCTTGTTATGGCTTCAACACCGGCGCTGCACAGACAGATCCGAAGTCTTCTCTTCTAAGTCATTGTTTTCTCAGTCAATTTCAGTACATTTAATGGTAGATTCAGCCCATACATCATTCATAGAAATTGTTCCCCGATGAGTTATATTTTATCTCCAACAAGAATCATTCAATTTGGATATCTGTGGTGCCCATAGCATGTCCTACATTGACATTGTGCTGGGAGTTTCCAGAACTTCACTGTCCAAGATCTGTCTTATCAGGTAAATTCAGATTACTTATCATAATATTCAGGAAAACTTGTCTTAATATCAAACCACCCTCGGTGAGTTATCTTTATTTTTAAATAAATTTAACTTGATTCTTACATCGGTGCTGTCCTCTACGGTCTGCATCGAGCCGCGCAGTTTACATTAAATCTGTTCATTCAGGTTGCCACTTTGCCTGGGTTGTGTTGTCTTTAACCATTTATATTATTTTTTTTCTTCATTAAAATCATTTAGTTCATATTTAAGCATCATTTTTATTCAATCTTGCATCATTTCATACATCATAAAAAAACCAAAAAAGGGGTTAAGGCTCACCCCGAAGCCGGTGAGTCCAATTCCAATTGCTTCTTTCTTATCTTCTTACTACAGTTACTACACTTCTCACAAGTCTAACCAAACTCTTCACTTGGTTTATTGTTCTAGTTGCACAGGTTGATCAAGCTAGCATTGGTTGGACTCTTCTTCATCGGCCGGCCGAAGAAGAAGAAGGTTGAACTCACATCCCAATCTCCCACGCTAAGGTACACACGGTCAATTCAACTTTCTTTCTATTTTCATTCCATAAAGCGGAGCCCACGGCTCCTGGCGACCACATATTTTATGTTTTAATTTCATCTCTTCCTCACTCTCCTCCCACATGACCCGAACCATCTCCGGTGCTCGAGCGACGCCGTGAGATGAAAGTTCGGGGATCAATGTGAGTGTGGGACCGAGGTGAGGAGTTTTTATCGCTTTCCGAGTGTCTTACAATTCACTCTCTTTTTCCCAATTCTATCTTTCACCTTCTTATCTTGAGGTGCCGATCCGGAACCCGTTTTCGGAGTCGACAATCCCTATCCCTCAACCTTGAGAGTTCAAAGCTCGGTCAAAGTACAAAGTCCAAATATTTGAGGATCAAATGGATATCGATTCCTTAGCAGGAAATTTTAATTGGATAGGGTGGAACATTGGGAATGGGGCGATGGGGTAAATGTTCAGCAGTTTCAAAGCCCTTAATCACTTTCTATTGGATGTAAGTGAAGAAGTCAAACTGAGAGAGGAAGGTTAGCGAATGTGCAAGCCAGTCGGTCAAGACAGCTTCTTCAAGACGAAACATGAAAGGATTCATGCGAGCAATGAGATTAATCTCGTGGACCAAAAAATAATGCTTAAACTTTTGGACGACGTAAAGGTCGCGCAATTTCTGAGAGATGAATTGAGGTCCTTGTCGCTGATGACATCGCCTGTGATCCCGAATCTGGCAATAATGTTGGGGTTGATGAATGGGCAGAATGCAGGTGCCTTTATTTTGTCGTAAGCTTCTGCTTCTGCCCACTTAGTGAAGTGATCCGTTGTTAAAATGGAGGATTTGGTCTTGGTTTGTGGATTTTGGATCACCAAGAGGTCCAATGACATCAAAGGCTCACATAGAGAAAGGCCATGGGGCATGAATTGGGTGAAGGGAAGATGTAGGAGGGTTAATCTTGTCGGCGTGAAGTTACATTGATGATAATGTCGTGCAGAGGCTGAGCAACCTAAGTCAATAGTACCCTTGACTGATGATCTTCTTGGCAAGGACCTGAGCATTTACGTGGCCTCCACATACCTCGGAATGTGCTTCTTTAAGCACCAACTCGGCCTCTTCTTCATCTACGCATCTGAATAAGACTCCAGCCAGGCTTCTCCTTCAGAGCTCTCCTCATAAGATAGTGTATCTTGGAGAAACCGTTGTGATACCTTTCTTCTCTTCAGTGGTTGACGTTGGTGGATATGTTTGATCCTGACAATGATTTGCAACTTCATAATACCATGGTTTCTCACCCTCTTCTTGTTCCTCCAACTCAAACCGAAGACACTTCTTCTATTTGCTCAATATATTCCTTCCTTTCAAACTTCTCTTTGGTCTTCAAGAATCGTGCATCTTCTATTGCTGGGATTGTACGTCGACGGACGTAGATCGTCCCAACCTGCCTGACTCGTACGATAGATAGTGAGGATGCTAAAGAAGCGAGAGCATCAGCAAGAATGTTTTGAGCACGTGGAACATGAATAAACTCGAGCTTGGAGAACAACTTAATGTAGTGGGTGGTGAGTTCTTGATACGGTCTGGGCCCAGGATGAGATATGCAGCACTTGTCAAGCACTTGGCAAAGAATCAATTGACTATCACCGATTTCACCTGACTCAGTGGCACTACAAAAGTTAGTGGCCTCTAGTTCGGCCAACAAGGCTTCTTATGCAGCAGCTATATTATTTATTGCCAGAAAGTGAAGTTGAAAAGCTTGGGGAATGGTGACACCTTCAGGTGACAGAAGAACGATCCCTATCCCTCAACCTTGAGAGTTCAAAGCTCGGTCAAAGTACAAAGTCCAAATATTGTAGGATCAAATGGATATCGATTCCTTATCAGGAAATTCTAATTGGATAGGGTGGAACATTGGGAATGGGGCGATGGGGTAAATGTTCAGCAGTTTCAAAGCCCTTGATCACTTTCTATTGGATGTAAGTTAAGAAGTCAAACTGAGAGAGGAAGCTTGGCGAATGTGCAAGCCAGTCGGTCAAGACAGCTTCTTCAAGATGAAAGTTGAAAGGATTCATGCGAGCAATGAGATTAATCTCGTGGACCAAAAAATAATGCTTAAACTTTTGGACGACGTAAAGGTCGCGCAATTTCTGAGAGATGAATTGAGGTCCTTGTCGCTGATGACATCGCCTGTGATCCCGAATCTGGCAATAATGTTGGGTTCGATGAATGTGCATACTGTGGATGCCTTGATTTTGACAGATGCTTCTGCTTCTGCCTACTTAGTGAAGTGATCCGTTGTTAAAATGGAGGATTTGGTCTTGGCTTGTGGATTTTGGATCACCAAGAGGTCCAATGACATCAAAGGCTCACATAGCGAAAGGCCATGGGGCATGAATTGGGTGAAGGGAAGATGTAGGAGGGTTAATCTTGTCGGCGTGAAGTTACATTAATGACAATGTCGTATAGAGGTTGAGCAACCTAAGTCAATAGTACCCTTGACTGATGATCTTCTTGGCAAGGACCTGAGCATTTACGTGGCCTCCACATACCTCGGAATGTGCTTCTTTAAGCACCAACTCGGCCTCTTCTTCATCTACGCATCTGAATAAGACTCCAGCCAGACTTCTCTTGAAGAGCCCTCCTCTTAAGATAGTGTATCTTGGAGAAACCGTTGTGATACCTTTCTTCTCTTCAGTGGTTGACGTTGGTGGATATGTTTGATCCTGACAATGATTTGCAACTTCATAATACCATGGTTTCTCACCCTCTTCTTGTTCCTCCAACTCAAACCAAAGACACTTCTTCTATTTGCTCAATATATTCCTTCCTTTCAAACTTCTATTTGGTCTTCAAGAATCGTGCATTGCTGGGATTGTACGTCGACGGACGTAGATCGTCCCAACCTGCCTGACTCGTACGATAGATAGTGAGGATGCTAAAGAAGAGAGAGCATCAGCAAGAATGTTTTGAGCACGTGGAACATGAATAAACTCGAGCTTGGAGAACAACTTGATGTAGTGGGTGGTGAGTTCTTGATACGGTCTGGGCCCAGGATGAGATATGCAGCACTTGGCAGGCACTTGGCCAAGAATCAATTGACTATCACCGATTGCACCTGACTCAGTGGCACTATAAAGGTTAGTGGCCTCTAGTTCGGCCAACAAGGCTTGTTCATATGCAGCAGCTATATTATTTATTGCCGGAAAGTGAAGTTGAAAAGCTTGGGGAATGGTGACACCTTCAGGTGATAGAAGAACGATCCCTATCCCCCAACGTTGAGAGTTCAAAGCTCGGTCAAAGTACAAAGTCCAAATATTGGAGGATCAAATGGATATCGATTCCTTATCAGGAAATTCTAACTGGATAGGGTGGAACATTGGGAATGGGGAGATGGGGTAAATGTTCAGCAGTTTCAAAGCCCTTGATCACTTTCTATTGGATGTAAGTGAAGAAGTCAAACTGAGAGAGGAAGCTTAGCGAATGTGCAGGCCAGTCGGTCAAGACAGCTTCTTCAAAACGAAACTTGAAAGGATTTTTGCGAGCATTGAGATTAATCTCGTGGACCAAAAAATAGTGCTTAAACTTCTGGACGACGTAAAGGTCGCGCAATTTCTGAGAGATGAATTGAGGTCCTTGTGGCTGATGACATCGCCTGTGATCCCGAATCTGGCAGTAATGTTGGGTTCGATGAATGTGCAGACTGTGGATGCCTTGATTTTGACAGATGCTTCTGCTTCTGCCCACTTAGTGATGTGATCCGTTGTTAAAATGGAGGATTTGGTCTTGGCTTGTGGATTTTGGATCACCAGGAGGTCCAATGACATCACAGGCTCACATAGCGAAAGGCCATGGGGCATGAATTGGGTGAAGGGAAGATGTAGGAGGGTTAATCTTGTCGGCGTGAAGTTACATTGATGACAATGTCGTACAGAGGCTGAGCAACCTAAGTCAATAGTACCCTTGACTGATGATCTTCTTGGCAAGGACCTGAGCATTTACGTGGCCTCCACATACCTCGGAATGTGCTTCTTTAAGCAACAACTCGGCCTCTTCTTCATCTACGCATCTGAATAAGACTCCAGCCAGACTTCTCCTGCAGAGCACTCCTCTTAAGATAGTGTATCTTGGAGAAACCGTTGTGATACCTTTCTTCTCTTCAGTGGTTGACGTTGGTGGATATGTTTGATCCTGACAATGATTTGCAACTTCATAATACCATGGTTTCTCACCCTCTTCTTGTTCCTCCAACTCAAACCGAAGACACTTCTTCTATTTGCTCAATATATTCCTTCCTTTCAAACTTCTCTTTGGCCTTCAAGAATCGTGCATCTTCTATTGCTGGGATTGTACGTCGACGGACGTAGATCGTCCCAACCTGCCTGACTCGTACGATAGATAGTGAGGATGCTAAAGAAGCGAGAGCATCAGCAAGAATGTTTTGAGCACGTGGAACATGAATAAACTCTAGCTTGGAGAACAACTTGATGTAGTGGGTGGTGAGTTCTTGATACGGTCCGGGCCCAGGATGAGATATGCAGCACTTGGCAGGCACTTGGCCAAGAATCAATTGACTATCACCGATTGCACCTGACTCAGTGGCACTATAAAAGTTAGTGGCCTCTAGTTCGGTCAACAAGGCTTGTTCATATGCAGCAGCTATATTATTTATTGCCGGAAAGTGAAGTTGAAAAGCTTGGGGAATGGTGACACCTTCAGGTGACAGAAGAACGATCCCTATCCCCCAACGTTGAGGGTTAAAGCTCGGTCAAAGTACAAAGTCCAAATATTGGAGGATCAAATGGATATTGATTCCTTATCAGGAAATTCTAACTGGATAGGGTGGAACATTGGGAATGGGGCGATGGGGTAAATGTTCAGCAGTTTCAAAGCCCTTGATCACTTTCTATTGGATGTAAGTGAAGAAGTCAAACTGAGAGAGGAAGGTTAGCGAATGTGCAGGCCAGTCGGTCAAGACAGCTTCTTCAAGACGAAACTTGAAAGGATTCATGCGAGCATTGAGATTAATCGCGTGGACCAAAAAATAGTGCTTAAACTTCTGGACGACGTAAAGGTCGCGCAATTTCTGAGAAATGAATTGAAATCCTTGTCGCTGATGACATCGCCTGTGATCCCGAATCTGGCAGTAATGTTGGGTTCGATGAATGTGCAGACTGTGGATGCCTTGATTTTGACAGATGCTTCTGCTTCTGCCCACTTAGTGAAGTGATCCGTTGTTAAAATGGAGGATTTGGTCTTGGCTTGTGGATTTTGGATCACCAAGAGGTCCAATGACATCAAAGGCTCACATAGCGAAAGGCCATGGTGCATGAATTGGGTGAAGGGAAGATGTAGAAGGGTTAATCTTGTCGGCGTGAAGTTACATTGATGACAATGTCGTACAGAGGCTGAGCAACCTAAGTCAATAGTACCCTTGACTGATGATCTTCTTGGCAAGGACCTGAGCATTTACGTGGCCTCCACATACCTCGGAATGTGCTTCTTTAAGCACCAACTCGGCCTCTTCTTCATCTACGCATCTGAATAAGACTCCAGCCAGACTTCTCTTGCAGAGCACTCCTCTTAAGATAGTGTATCTTGGAGAAACCGTTGTGATACCTTTCTTCTCTTCAGTGGTTGACGTTGGTGGATATGTTTGATCCTGACAATGATTTGCAACTTCATAATACCATGGTTTCTCACCCTCTTCTTGTTCCTCCAACTCAAACCAAAGACACTTCTTCTATTTGCTCAATATATTCCTTCCTTTCAAACTTCTCTTTGGTCTTCAAGAATCGTGCATCTTCTATTGCTGGGATTGTACGTCGACGGACGTAGATCGTCCCAACCTGCCTGACTCGTACGATAGATAGTGAGGATGCTAAAGAAGCGAGAGCATCAGCAAGAATGTTTTGAGCACGTGGAACATGAATAAACTCGAGCTTGGAGAACAACTTGATGTAGTGGGTGGTGAGTTCTTGATACGGTCTGGGCCCAGGATGAGATATGCAGCACTTGGCTGTCGACTCCAAAAACGGGTTCCGGATCGGCACCTCAAGATAAGGTGAAAGATAGATGGAATTGGGGAAAAAAGGGGAGTGAATCAAAAGACACTCAGAAAGCGGTAAAGTCTCCTCACCTCGGTCCCACACTCACATTGATCCCCGAACTTTCATCTCACGGCGTCGCTCGAGCACCGGAGACGGTTCGGGTCATGTGGGAGGAGAGTGAGGAGGAGATTAAAACATGAATGAAAGGTGGTCGCCAGGAGCCGCGGGCTCCGCTTTATGTAATGAAAATTAAGAAGTTGACCGTGTGTACCTTAGCGTGGGAGAAAGGGATGTGAGTTCAACCTTCTTCTTCTTCGGCCGGCCGATGAAGAAGAGTCTCCAACCGATGCTAGCTTGATAAACCTGTGCAACTAGAACAATAAACCAAGAAAACAAGTGAAGAAGGATTAGAACTGAGTGAAGTGTAGTAACTTGTAAAAGTAATAACATAAAACGACAATTGGAAACAAACTCACCGGATTCGGGGTTAGCCCTAACCCCTCTTTTTTTGGTTTTTTTATGATGTATGAAATGATGTAAAACTGAATAAAAATGATTCTTAAATGTGAACTAAATGATTTGAATGAATAAAAAATAATATAAATGGTTAAAGACAACACAACCCAGGCAAAGTGGCAACCGGGTTGGACAGATTTAATGTAAATTGCGCGGCTCTGATGCAGAGACCGTAGAGGACATCACTGATATAAGAATCAAGTGAAATTTATTTCAAAATAAAGATAACTCACCGAGGGTGGTTTTATATGAAGACAAGTTTGCCTGAATATTATGATAAGTAATCTTAATTTACCTGATAAGCCGGATCTTGGGCAGTGGATATCTGGAAACTCCTAGCACAATGTCGATTTAGGACATGCTATGGGCACCACAGATATCCAAATTGAATGATTCTTGTTGGAGATAAAATATAACTCATCGGGGAACAATTTCTATGAATGATGTATGGGCTGAATCTACCATTAAATGTACTGAAATTGACTGAGAAAACAATGACTTAGAAGAGAAGACTTCGGATCTGTCTGTGCAGCGCCGGTGTTGAAGCCATAACAAGCAGAGGAAATGTCAGAATTGATCTCTGTTTGTTGGAGATGAAATATATCTTGATGAACAACACTTCGTATGAAGGAAGTCAGGCCATAAAATGACTATAAAGATCTATAGAAGCCGATGATCAGCAGTGCAGCACGTTGGAGCATATACCGGCTTCTTCTTCACTTTGGGATGATCTCCGGGCACCGGGACGAAGAGAGGACGATTTGGGGAGGTTGGGATGAGCCTAGGGTGGCTGGAGGGTGAGAATAAGAGTTATGGATGATGGGGATGCCCTCCTTAGGTCGTTCATATGAGTCTCCCTTTATAGGGGATGAAGAACAGGTCAAAAAATAGCAAGTTTTGATACATCCGACCTTAGGTTGGATTTCCTCCATTTAATGTTGCTGATTTTCATACTGAGGTATCTAGAAACTTACCTAAATGATTGAGAGAGATTGAAAACCGTGGATCACCTTCTCCATGCTCAAAATATGCCTCCACTTGAAGAGGAAACAAATCTAGTCTAAAAATGGCAGGTCTTGATATACAAGACAACAAGTTGGATTGCCATCATTAGATGATGCTAATTTCGAACATGAAGCTTCCAGATACTATAACAAGTGATATGGAGGAGGAAAAAGGAAGTTAAGGTCGTGAATTGGTCATATATGTGCCCAATGGGCTGGGCTTGCATGCAATTGGGCTTGATAGGTGCTGCGTGCGGACAGAACTGCGCATCTGACTTCCAAAGGGCACTGCGGACAAATGGGAGATCAGAATTGAATGCCGTTTGTTGCATTGAAAAGAGGACTCAGAGAGGAAGATTATTCATGTTGAAGAATTCTTCATTAAAAGTCCACAGATCCTGTGAAAAATTTTCAAGTAGAGGATATGCTAGGAAAAGCATAATCTGGCACACCACCAAGAGTCTCTTGTTCGGCAAACACGGATTTGATTAGAAATTATAAAATCATCCTCATATTTCCAATAAGCACCTCAGATCATCCAAAAGTGTGATTCATCATAATTTTTATGGTCTAAAAGAGATGTTGCTAATGGAATAATGGTTTAAGCTATAAATAAGGCCAAATTGGCGTGTCTACATTGGCAGGCACTTGGCCAAGAATCAATTGACTATCACCGATTGCACCTGACTCAGTGGCACTATAAAAGTTAGTGGCCTCTAGTTCGGCCAACAAGGCTTCTTCATATGCAGCAGCTATATTATTTATTGCCGGAAAGTGAAGTTGAAAAGCTTGGGGAATGGTGACACCTTCAGGTGACAGAAGAACGATCCCTATCCCTCAACCTTGAGAGTTCAAAGCTCGGTCAAAGTACAAAGTCCAAATATTGGAGGATCAAATGGATATCGATTCCTTATCAGGAAATTCTAATTGGCTAGGGTGGAACATTGGGAATAGGGCGAGGGGGTAAATGTTCAGCAGTTTCAAAGCCCTTGATCACTTTCTATTGGATGTAAGTGAAGAAGTCAAACTGAGAGAGGAAGCTTAGCGAATGTGCAGGCCAGTCGGTCAAGACAGCTTCTTCAAGACGAAACTTGAAAGGATTCATGCGAGCATTGAGATTAATCTCGTGGACCAAAAATAGTGCTTAAACTTCTGGACGACGTAAAGGTCTCGCAATTTCTGAGAGATGAATTGAGGTCCTTGTCGCTGATGACATCGCCTGTGATCCCGAATCTGGCAATAATGTTGGGTTCGATGAATGTGCAGACTGTGGATGCCTTGATTTTGACAGATGCTTCTGCTTCTGCCCACTTAGTGAAGTGATCCGTTGTTAAAATGGAGGATTTGGTCTTGGCTTGTTGATTTTGGATCACCAAGAGGTCCAGTGACATCAAAGGCTCACATAGCGAAAGGCCATGGGGCATGAATTGGGTGAAGGGAAGATGTGGGAGGGTTAATCTTGTCGGCGTGAAGTTACATTGATGACAATGTCGTACAGAGGATGAGCAACCTAAGTCAATAGTACCCTTGACTGATGATCTTCTTGGCAAGGACCTGAGCATTTATGTGGCCTCCACATACCTCGGAATGTGCTTCTTTAAGCACCAACTCGGCCTCTTCTTCATCTACGCATCTGAATAAGACTCCAGCCAGACTTCTCTTGCAGAGCACTCCTCTTAAGATAGTGTACCTTGGAGAAACCATTGTGATACCTTTCTTCTCTTCAGTGGTTGACGTTGGTGGATATGTTTGATCCTGACAATGATTTGCAACTTCATAATACCATGGTTTCTCACCCTCTTCTAGTTCCTCCAACTCAAACCAAAGACACTTCTTCTATTTGCTCAATATATTCCTTCCTTTCAAACTTCTCCTTGGTCTTCAAGAATCGTGCATCTTCAGTTGCTGGGATTGTACGTCGACGGACGTAGATCGTCCTAACCTGCCTGACTCGTACGATAGATAGTGAGGATGCTAAAGAAGCGAGAGCCTCAGCAAGAATGTTTTGAGCACGTGGAACATGAATAAACTCGAGCTTGGAGAACAACTTGATGTAGTAGGTGGTGAGTTCTTGATACGGTCTGGGCCCAGGATGAGATATGCAGCACTTGGCAAGCACTTGGCCAAGAATCAATTGACTATCACCGATTGCACCTGACTCAGTGGCACTACAAAAGTTAGTGGCCTCTAGTTCTTCGGCCAACAAGGCTCCATATGCAGGCTATCATTTATTGCCGGAAAGTGAAGTTGAAAAGCTTGGGGAATGGTGACACCTTCGGGTGACAGAAGAACGATCCCTATCCCTCAACCTTAAGAGTTCAAAGCTCGGTCAAAGTACAAAGTCCAAATATTGGAGGATCAAATGGATATCGATTCCTTATCAAGAAATTCTAATTGGATAGGGTGGAACATTGGGAATGGGGCGACGGGGTAAATGTTCAGCAGTTTCAAAGCCCTTGATCACTTTCTATTGGATGTAAGTGAAGAAGTCAAACTGAGAGAAGAAGATTGGCGAATGTGCAAACCAGTCGGTGAAGACACCGTCTTCAAGACGAAACTTGAAAGGTTTCATGCGAGCAATGGGATTAATCTCGTGGACCAAAAATAATGCTTAAACTTTTGGACGACGTAAAGGTCGCGCAATTTCTGAGAGATGAATTGAGGTCACTGTCGCTGATGACATCGACTGTGATCCCGAATCTGGCAATAATGTTGGGTTCGATGAATGTGCAGACTGTGGATGCCTTGATTTTGACAGATGCTTCTGCTTCTGCCCACTTAGTGAAGTGATCCGTTGTTGAAATGGAGGATTTGGTCTTGGCTTGTGGATTTTGGATCACCAAGAGGTCGAATGACATCGAAGGCTCACATAACGAAAGGCCATGGGGGCATGAATTGGGTGAAGGGAAGATGTAGAAGGGTTAATCTTGTCGGCGTGAAGTTACATTGATGACAATGTCGTACGAGAGGTCGAGCAACCTAAGTCAATAGTACCCTTGACTGATGATCTTCTTGGCAAGGACCTGAGCATTTACGTGGCCTCCACATACCTCGGAATGTGCTTCTTTAAGCACCAACTCGGCCTCTTCTTCATCTACGCATCTGAATAATACTCCGGCCAGACTTCTCTTGCAGAGCACTCCTCTTAAGATAGTGTATCTTGGAGAAACCGTTGTGATACCTTTTTTCTCTTCAGTGGTTGACGTTGGTGGATATGTTTGATCCTGACAATGATTTGCAACTTCATAATACCATGGTTTCTCACCCTCTTCTTGTTCCTCCAACTCAAACCAAAGACACTTCTTCTATTTGCTCAATATATTCCTTCCTTTCAAACTTCTCCTTGGTCTTCAAGAATCGTGCATCTTCTATTGCTGGGATTGTACGTCGACGGACGTAGATCGTCCCAACCTGCCTGACTCGTACGATAGATAGTGAGGATGCTAAAGAAGCGAGAGCATCAGCAAGAATGTTTTGAGCACGTGGAACATGAATAAACTCGAGCTTGGAGAACAACTTGATGTAGTGGGTGGTGAGTTCTTGATACGGTCTGGGCCCAGGATGAGATATGCAGCACTTGGCCAAGAATCAATTGACTATCACCGATTGCACCTGACTCAGTGGCACTATAAAAGTTAGTGGCCTCTAGTTCAGCCAACAAGGCTTCTTCATATGCAGCAGCTATATTATTTATTGCCGGAAAGTGAAGTTGAAAAGCTTGGGGAATGGTGACACCTTCAGGTGACAGAAGAACGATCCCTATCCCTCCACCTTGAGAGTTCAAAGCTCGGTCAAAGTACAAAGTCCAAATATTGGAGGATCAAATGGATATCGATTCCTTATCAGGAAATTCTAATTGGATAGGGTGGAACATTGGGAATAGGGCGATGGGGTAAATGTTCAGCAGTTTCTAAGCCCTTGATCACTTTCTATTGGATGTAAGTGAAGAAGTCAAACTGAGAGAGGAAGCTTAGCGAATGTGCAGGCCAGTCGGTCAAGACAGCTTCTTCAAGACGAAACTTGAAAGGATTCATGCGAGCAATGAGATTAATCTCGTGGACCAAAAAATAGTGCTTAAACTTCTGGACGACGTAAGGGTCGCGCAATTTCTGAGAGATGAATTGAGGTCCTTGTCGCTGATGACATCGCCTGTGATCCCGAATCTGGCAATAATGTTGGGTTCGATGAATGTGCAGACTGTGGATGCCTTGATTTTGACAGATGCTTCTGCTTCTGCCCACTTATTGAAGTGATCCGTTGTTGAAATGGAGGATTTGGTCTTGGCTTGTGGATTTTGGATCACAAAGAGCTCCAATGACATCAAAGGCTCACATAGAGAAAGGCCATGGGGCATGAATTGGGTGAAGGGAAGATGTAGGAGGGTTAATCTTGTCGGCGTGAAGTTACATTGATGACAATGTCGTACAGAGGCTGAGCAACCTAAGTCAATAGTACCCTTGACTGATGATCTTCTTGGCAAGGACCTGAGCATTTACGTGGCCTCCACATACCTCGGAATGTGCTTCTTTAAGCACCAACTCGGCCTCTTCTTCATCTACACATCTGAATAAGACTCCAGCCAGACTTCTCTTGCAGAGCACTCCTCTGAAGATACTGTACCTTGGAGAAACCATTGTGATACCTTTCTTCTCTTCAGTGGTTGACGTTGGTGGATATGTTTGATCCTGGCAATGATTTGCAACTTCATAATACCATGGTTTCTCACCCTCTTCTAGTTCCTCCAACTCAAACCAAAGACACTTCTTCTATTTGCTCAATATATTTCTTCCTTTCAAACTTCTCCTTGGTCTTCAAGAATCGTGCATCTTCAGTTGCTGGGATTGTACCTCGACGGACGTAGATCGTCCTAACCTGCCTGACTCGTACGATAGATAGTGAGGATGCTAAAGAAGCGAGAGCCTCAGCAAGAATGTTTTGAGCACGTGGAACATGAATAAACTCGAGCTTGGAGAACAACTTGATGTAGTAGGTGGTGAGTTCTTGATACGGTCTGGGCCCAGGATGAGATATGCAGCACTTGGCAAGCACTTGGCCAAGAATCAATTGACTATCACCGATTGCACCTGACTCAGTGGCACTACAAAAGTTAGTGGCCTCTAGTTCTTCGGCCAACAAGGCTCCATATGCAGGCTATCATTTATTGCCGGAAAGTGAAGTTGAAAAGCTTGGGGAATGGTGACACCTTCGGGTGACAGAAGAACGATCCCTATCCCTCAACCTTAAGAGTTCAAAGCTCGGTCAAAGTACAAAGTCCAAATATTGGAGGATCAAATGGATATCGATTCCTTATCAGGAAATTCTAATTGGATAGGGTGGAACATTGGGAATGGGGCGACGGGGTAAATGTTCAGCAGTTTCAAAGCCCTTGATCACTTTCTATTGGATGTAAGTGAAGAAGTCAAACTGAGAGAGGAAGCTTGGCGAATGTGCAAACCAGTCGGTCAAGACAGCTTCTTCAAGACGAAACTTGAAAGGTTTCATGCGAGCAATGGGATTAATCTCGTGGACCAAAAATAATGCTTAAACTTTTGGACGACGTAAAGGTCGCGCAATTTCTGAGAGATGAATTGAGGTCACTGTCGCTGATGACATCGCCTGTGATCCCGAAATCTAGCAATAATGTTGGGTTCGATGAATGTGCAGACTGTGGATGCCTTGATTTTGACAGATGCTTCTGCTTCTGCCCACTTAGTGAAGTGATCCGTTGTTGAAATGGAGGATTTGGTCTTGGCTTGTGGATTTTGGATCACCAAGAGGTCGAATGACATCGAAGGCTCACATAACGAAAGGCCATGGGGGCATGAATTGGGTGAAGGGAAGATGTAGAAGGGTTAATCTTGTCGGCGTGAAGTTACATTGATGACAATGTCGTACAGAGGCTGAGCAACCTAAGTCAATAGTACCCTTGACTGATGATCTTCTTGGCAAGGACCTGAGCATTTACGTGGCCTCCACATACCTCGGAATGTGCTTCTTTAAGCACCAACTCGGCCTCTTCTTCATCTACGCATCTGAATAATACTCCGGCCAGACTTCTCTTGCAGAGCACTCCTCTTAAGATAGTGTATCTTGGAGAAACCGTTGTGATACCTTTTTTCTCTTCAGTGGTTGACGTTGGTGGATATGTTTGATCCTGACAATGATTTGCAACTTCATAATACCATGGTTTCTCACCCTCTTCTTGTTCCTCCAACTCAAACCGAAGACACTTCTTCTATTTGCTCAATATATTCCTTCCTTTCAAACTTCTCTTTGGTCTTCAAGAATCGTGCATCTTCTATTGCTGGGATTGTACGTCGACGGACGTAGATCGTCCCAACCTGCCTGACTCGTACGATAGATAGTGAGGATGCTAAAGAAGCGAGAGCATCAGCAAGAATGTTTTGAGCACGTGGAACATGAATAAACTCGAGCTTGGAGAACAACTTGATGTAGTGGGTGGTGAGTTCTTGATACGGTCTGGGCCCAGGATGAGATATGCAGCACTTGGCAGGCACTTGGCCAAGAATCAATTGACTATCACCGATTGCACCTGACTCAGTGGCACTATAAAAGTTAGTGGCCTCTAGTTCGGCCAACAAGGCTTCTTCATATGCAGCAGCTATATTATTTATTGCCGGAAAGTGAAGTTGAAAAGCTTGGGGAATGGTGACACCTTCAGGTGACAGAAGAACGATCCCTATCCCTCCACCTTGAGAGTTCAAAGCTCGGTCAAAGTACAAAGTCCAAATATTGGAGGATCAAATGGATATCGATTCCTTATCAGGAAATTCTAATTGGATAGGGTGGAACATTGGGAATAGGGCGATGGGGTAAATGTTCAGCAGTTTCAAAGCCCTTGATCACTTTCTATTGGATGTAAGTGAAGAAGTCAAACTGAGAGAGGAAGCTTAGCGAATGTGCAGGCCAGTCGGTCAAGACAGCTTCTTCAAGACGAAACTTGAAAGGATTCATGCGAGCAATGAGATTAATCTCGTGGACCAAAAAATAGTGCTTAAACTTCTGGACGACGTAAGGGTCGCGCAATTTCTGAGAGATGAATTGAGGTCCTTGTCGCTGATGACATCGCCTGTAATCCCGAATCTGGCAATAATGTTGTGTTCGATGAATGTGCAGACTGTGGATGCCTTGATTTTGACAGATGCTTCTGCTTCTGCCCACTTATTGAAGTGATCCGTTGTTGAAATGGAGGATTTGGTCTTGGCTTGTGGATTTTGGATCACAAAGAGGTCCAATGACATCAAAGGCTCACATAGCGAAAGGCCATGGGGGCATGAATTGGGTGAAGGGAAGATGTAGGAGGGTTAATCTTGTCGGCGTGAAGTTACATTGATGACAATGTCGTACAGACGCTGAGCAACCTAAGTCAATAGTACCCTTGACTGATGATCTTCTTGGCAAGGACCTGAGCTTTTACGTGGCCTCCACATACCTCGGAATGTGCTTCTTTAAGCACCAACTCGGCCTCTTCTTCATCTACGCATCCGAATAAGACTCCAGCCAGACTTCTCCTGCAGAGCACTCCTCTTAAGATAGTGTATCTTGGAGAAACCATTGTGATACCTTTCTTCTCTTCAGTGGTTGACGTTGGTGGATATGTTTGATCCTGACAATGATTTGCAACTTCATAATACCATGGTTTCTCACCCTCTTCTAGTTCCTCCAACTCAAACCAAAGACACTTCTTCTATTTGCTCAATATATTCCTTCCTTTCAAACTTCTCCTTGGTCTTCAAGAATCGTGCGTCTTCTATTGCTGGGATTGTACGTCGACGGACGTAGATCGTCCTAACCTGCCTGACTCGTACGATAGATAGTGAGGATGCTAAAGAAGCGAGAGCCTCAGCAAGAATGTTTTGAGCACGTGGAACATGAATAAACTCGAGCTTGGAGAACAACTTGATGTAGTAGGTGGTGAGTTCTTGATACGGTCCGGGCCCCAGGATGAGATATGCAGCACTTGGCAAGCACTTGGCCAAGAATCAATTGACTATCACCGATTGCACCTGACTCAGTGGCACTACAAAAGTTAGTGGCCTCTAGTTCTTCGGCCAACAAGGCTTCATATGCAGCAGTTATATTATTTATTGCCGAAAAGTGAAGTTGAAAAGCTTGGGGAATGGTGACACCTTCAGGTGACAGAAGAACGATCCCTATCCCTCAACCTTAAGAGTTCAAAGCTCGGTCGAAGTACAAAGTCCAAATATTGGAGAATCAAATGGATATCGATTCCTTATCAGGAAATTCTAATTGGATAGGGTGGAACATTGGGAATGGGGCGACGGGGTAAATGTTCAGCAGTTTCAAAGCCCTTGATCACTTTCTATTGGATGTAAGTGAAGAAGTGAAACTGAGAGAGGAAGCTTGGCGAATGTGCAAACCAGTCGGTCAAGACAGCTTCTTCAAGACGAAACTTGAAAGGATTCATGCGAGCAATGGGATTAATCTCGTGGACCAAAAATAATGCTTAAACTTTTGGACGACGTAAAGGTCGCGCAATTTCTGAGAGATGAATTGAGGTCCCTGTCGCTGATGACATCGCCTGTGATCCCGAATCTGGCAATAATGTTGGGTTCGATGAATGTGCAGGCTGTGGATGCCTTGATTTTGACCGATGCTTCTGCTTCTGCCCACTTAGTGAAGTGATCCGTTGTTAAAATGGAGGATTTGGTCTTGGCTTGTGGATTTTGGATCACCAAGAGGTCCAATGACATCAAAGGCTCACATAGCGAAAGGCCATGGGGGCACGAATTAGGTGAAGGGAAGATGTAGGAGGGTTAATCTTGTCGGCGTGAAGTTACATTGATGACAATGTCGTACAGAGGATGAGCAACCTAAGTCAATAGTACCCTTGACTGATGATCTTCTTGGCAAGGACCTGAGCATTTACGTGGCCTCCACATACCTCGGCTTTAAGCACCAACTCGGCCTCTTCTTCATCTACGCATCTGAATAAGACTCCAGCCAGACTTCTCTTGCAGAGCACTCCTCTTAAGATAGTGTATCTTGGAGAAACCATTGTGATACCTTTCTTCTCTTCAGTGGTTGACGTTGGTGGATATGTTTGATCCTGACAATGATTTGCAACTTCATAATACCATGGTTTCTCACCCTCTTCTAGTTCCTCCAACTCAAACCAAAGACACTTCTTCTATTTGCTCAATATATTCCTTCCTTTCAAACTTCTCTTTCGTCTTCAAGAATCGTGCGTCTTCTATTGTTGGGATTGTACGTCGATGGACGTAGATCGTCCTAACCTGCCTGACTCGTACGATAGATAGTGAGGATGCTAAAGAAGCGAGAGCCTCAGCAAGAATGTTTTGAGCACGTGGAACATGAATAAACTCGAGCTTGGAGAACAACTTGATGTAGTAGGTGGTGAGTTCTTGATACAGTCTGGGCCCAGGATGAGATATGCAACACTTGGCCAAGAATCAATTGACTATCACCGATTGCACCTGACTCAGTGGCAATACAAAAGTTAGTGGCCTCTAGTTCGGCCAACAAGGCTTCATATGCAGCAGCTATATTATTTATTGCCGGAAAGTGAAGTTGAAAAGGTTGGGGAATGGTGACACCTTCAGGTGACAGAAGAACGATCCCTATCCCTCAACCTTGAGAGTTCAAAGCTCGGTCAAAGTACAACGTCCAAATTTTGGAGGATCAAATGGATATCGATTCCTTATCATGAAATTCTAATTGGATAGGGTGGAACATTGGGAATGGGGCGATGGGGTAAATGTTCAGCAGTTTCAAAGCCCTTGATCACTTTCTATTGGATGTAAGCGAAGAAGTCAAACTGAGAGAGGAAGCTTAGCGAATGTGCAAACCAGTCGGTCAAGACAGCTTCTTCAAGACGAAAGTTGAAAGGATTCATGCGAGCAATGGGATTAATCTCGTGGACCAAAAAATAATGCTTAAACTTTTGGACGACGTAAAGGTCGTGCAATTTCTGAGAGATGAATTGAGGTCCTTGTCGCTGATGACATCGCCTGTGATCCCGAATCTGGCAATAATGTTGGGTTCGATGAATGTGCAGGCTGTGGATGCCTTGATTTTGACCGATGCTTCTGCTTCTGCCCACTTAGTGAAGTGATCCGTTGTTAAAATGGAGGATTTGGTCTTGGCTTGTGGATTTTGGATCACCAAGAGGTCCAATGACATCAAAGGCTCACATAGCGAAAGGCCATGGGGCACGAATTGGGTGAAGGGAAGATGTAGGAGGGTTAATCTTGTCGGCGTGAAGTTACATTGATGACAATGTCGTACAGAGGCTGAGCAACCTAAGTCAATAGTACCCTTGACTGATGATCTTCTTGGCAAGGACCTGAGCATTTACGTGGCCTCCACATACCTCGGCTTTAAGCACCAACTCGGCCTCTTCTTCATCTACGCATCTGAATAAGACTCCAGCCAGGCTTCTCCTTCAGAGCTCTCCTCATAAGATAGTGTATCTTGGAGAAACCGTTGTGATACCTTTCTTCTCTTCAGTGGTTGACGTTGGTGGATATGTTTGATCCTGACAATGATTTGCAGCTTCATAATACCATGGTTTCTCACCCTCTTCTAGTTCCTCCAACTCAAACCAAAGACACTTCTTCTATTTGCTCAATATATTCCTTCCTTTCAAACTTCTCTTTGGTCTTCAAGAATCGTGCGTCTTCTATTCTTTGGGATTGTTCGTCGACGGACGTAGATCGTCCTAACACACGCTGGCTCGTACGATAGATAGTGAGGATGCTAAAGAAGCGAGAGCCTCAACAAGAATGTTTTGAGCACGTGGAACATGAATAAACTCGAGCTTGGAGAACAACTTGATGTAGTAGGTGGTGAGTTCTTGATACGGTCTGGGCCCCGGATGAGATATGCAGCATTTGGCAAGCACTTGGCCAAGAATCAATTGACTATCACCGATTGCACCTGACTCAGTGGCAATACAAAAGTTAGTGGCCTCTAGTTCAGCCAACAAGGCTTCATAAGCAGCAGCTATATTATTTATTGCCGGAAAGTGAAGTTGAAAAGCTTGGGGAATGGTGACACCTTCAGGTGACAGAAGAACGATCCCTATCCCTCAACCTTGAGAGTTCAAAGCTCGGTCAAAGTACAAGGTCCAAATATTGGAGGATCAAATGGATATCGATTCCTTATCAGGAAATTCTAATTGGATAGGGTGGAACATTGGGAATGGGGCGATGGGGTAAATGTTCTGCAGTTTCAAAGCCCTTGATCACTTTCTATTGGATGTAAGCGAAGTCAAACCAAGAGAGGAAGATTAGCGAATGAGCAAACCAGACGGTCAAGACAGCTTCTTCAAGACGAAACTTGAAAGGATTCATGCAAGCACTGGGATTAATCTCGTGGACCAAAAAATAATGCTTACACTTTTTGACGACGTAAAGGTCGCGCAATTTATTAGAGATGAATTGAGGTCCTTGTCGCTGATGACATCGCTGTGATCTCGAATACGGCAATAATGTTGGGTTCGATGAATGTGCGGTATTTGTGGATGCCTTGATTTTGACCGATGCTTCTGCTTCTGCCCACTTAGTGAAGTGATCCGTTGTTAAAATGGAGGATTTGGTATTGGCTTGTGGATTCTGGATCACCAAGAGGTCCAATGACATCAAAGGCTCACATAGCGAAAGGCCATGGGGGCACGAATTGGGTGAAGGGAAGATGTATGAGGGTTAATCTTGTCGGCGTGAAGTTACATTGATGACAATGTCGTATAGAGGCTGAGCAACCTAAGTCAATAGTACCCTTGACTGATGATCTTCTTGGCAAGGACCTGAGCATTTACGTGGCCTCCACATACCTCGGAATGTGCTTCTTTAAGCACCAACTCGGCCTCTTCTTCATCTACGCATCTGAATAAGACTCCAGCCAGACTTCTCCTGCAGAGCACTCCTCTTAAGATAGTGTATCTTGGAGAAACCGTTGTGATACCTTTCTTCTCTTCAGTGGTTGACGTTGGTGGATATGTTTGATCCTGACAATGATTTGCAACTTCATAATACCATGGTTTCTCACCCTCTTCTAGTTCCTCCAACTCAAACCAAAGACACTTCTTCTATTTGCTCAATATATTCCTTCCTTTCAAACTTCTCTTTGGTCTTCAAGAATCGTGCGTCTTCTATTACTGGGATTGTACGTCGACGGACGTAGATCGTCCTAACTCGCTGGCTCGTACGATAGATAGTGAGGATGCTAAAGAAGCGAGAGCCTCAGCAAGAATGTTTTGAGCACTTGGAACATGAATAAACTCGATCTTGGAGAACAACTTGATGTAGTAGGTGGTGAGTTCTTGATACGGTCTGGGCCCAGGATGAGATATGCAGCCCTTGGCAAGCACTTGGCCAAGAATCAATTGACTATCACCGATTGCACCTGACTCAGTGGCAATACAAAAGTTAGTGGACTCTAGTTCGGCCAACAAGGCTTCATATGCAGCAGCTATATTATTTATTGCCGGAAAGTGAAGTTGAAAAGCTTGGGGAATGGTGACACCTTCAGGTGACAGAAGAACGATCCCTATCCCTCAACCTTGAGAGTTCAAAGCTCGGTCAAAGTACAAGGTCCAAATATTGGAGGATCAAATGGATATCGATTCCTTATCAGGAAATTCTAATTGGATAGGGTGGAACATTGGGAATGGGGCGATGGGGTAAATGTTCAGCAGTTTCAAAGCCCTTGATCACTTTCTATTGGATGTAAGCGAAGAAGTCAAACTGAGAGAGGAAGCTTAGCGAATGTGCAAACCAGTCGGTCAAGACAGCTTCTTCAAGACGAAAGTTGAAAGGATTCATGCGAGCAATGGGATTAATCTCGTGGACCAAAAAATAATGCTTAAACTTTTGGACGACCTAAAGGTCGCGCAATTTCTGAGAGATGAATTGAGGTCCTTGTCGCTGATGACATCGCCTGTGATCCCGAATCGGGCAATAATGTTGGGTTCGATGAATGTGCAGACTGTGGATGCCTTGAAGTGAAGTGATCCGTTGTTAAAATGGAGGATTTGGTCTTGGCTTGTGGATTTTGGATCACCAAGAGGTCCAATGACATCAAAGGCTCACATAGCGAAAGGCCATGGGGCACGAATTGGGTGAAGGGAAGATGTAGGAGGGTTAATCTTGTCGGCGTGAAGTTACATTGATGACAATGTCGTACAGAGGCTGAGCAACCTAAGTCAATAGTACCCTTGATTGATGATCTTCTTGGCAAGGACCTGAGCATTTACGTGGCCTCCACATACCTCGGAATGTGCTTCTTTAAGCACCAACTCGGCCTCTTCTTCATCTACGCATCTAAAAAAGACTCCAGCCAGACTTCTCTTGCATAGCACTCTTCTTAAGATAGTGTATCTTGGAGAAACCATTGTGATACCTTTATTCTCTTCAGTGGTTGACGTTGGTGGATATGTTTGATCCTGACAATGATTTGCAACTTCATAATACCAGGGTTTCTCACCCTCTTCTAGTTCCTCCAACTCAAACCAAAGACACTTCTTCTATTTGCTCAATATTTTCCTTCCTTTCAAACTTCTCTTTGGTCTTCAAGAATCGTGCGTCTTCTATTGCTGGGATTGTACGTCGACGTACGTAGATCGTCCTAACCTGCCTGACTCGTACGATAGATAGTGAGGATGCTAAAGAAGCGAGAGCCTCAGCAAGAATGTTTTGAGCACGTGGAACATTAATAAACTCCAGCTTGGAGAACAACTTGATGTAGTAGGTGGTGAGTTCTTGTTACGGTGCAGGCCCGAGGATGAGATATGCGGCACTTGGCAAGCACTTGGCCAAGAATCAATTGACTATCACCGATTGCACGACTCGGTGGCAATACAAAAGTTAGTGGCCTCTAGTTCTTCGGCCAACAAGGCTTCATATGCGGCGGCTATATTATTTATTGCCGGAAAGTGAAGTTGAAAAGCTTGGGGAATGGTGACACCTTCGGGTGACAGAAGAACGATCCCTATCCCTCAACCTTGAGAGTTCAAAGCTCGGTCAAAGTACAAGGTCCAAATATTGGAGGATCAAATGGATATCGATTCCTTATCAGGAAATTCTAATTGGATAGGGTGGAACATTGGGAATGGGGCGATGGGGTAAATGTTCAGCAGTTTCAAAGCCCTTGATCACTTTCTATTGGATGTAAGTTAAGAAGTCAAACTGAGAGAGGAAGCTAGGCGAATGTGCAAGCCAGTCGGTCAAGACACCTTCTTCAAGACGAAAGTTGAAAGGATTCATGCAAGCAATGAGTTTAATCTCGTGGACCAAAAAATAATGCTTAAACTTTTGGACGACGTAAAGGTCGCGCAATTTCTGAGAGATGAATTGAGGTCCTTGTCGCTGACGACTCGCCTGTGATCCCGAATCTGGCAATAATGTTGGGTTTGATGAATGTGCAGACTGTGGATGCCTTGATAGTGAAGTGATCCGTTGTTAAAATGGAGGATTTGGTCTTGGCTTGTGGATTTTGGATCACCAAGAGGTCCAATGACATCAAAGGCTCACATAGCGAAAGGCCATGGGGCACGAATTGGGTGAAGGGAAGATGTAGGAGGGTTAATCTTGTCGGCGTGAAGTTACATTGATGACAATGTCGTATAGAGGCTGAGCAACCTAAGTCAATAGTACCCTTGGCCGGTGATCTTCTTGGCAAGGACACGAGCATTTACGTGGCCTCCACATACCTCGGAATGTGCTTCTTTAAGCACCAACTCGGCCTCTTCTTCATCTACGCATCTAAATAAGACTCTAGCCGGACTTCTCTTGCGAGCACTCTTCTTAAGATAGTGTATCTTGGAGATCCCGTTGTGATACCTTTCGTCTCTTCAGTGGTGGCCGCTGGTGGATATGTTTGATCCTGCCAATGATTTGCAACTTCATAATACCTTGGTTTCTCACTCTCTTCTAGTTCCTCCAACTCAAACCCAAGACACTTGTTCTATTTGCTCAATATTTTCCTTCCTTTCAAACTTCTCTTTGGTCTTCAAGAATCGTGCGACTTCTATTCCTGGGATTGTACGTCGGCGGACGTAGATCGTCCTAACTGCTGGCTCGTACGATAGATAGTGAGGATGCTAAAGAAGCGAGAGCCTCAGCAAGAAAGTTTTGAGCACTTGGAACATGAATAAACTCGATCTTGGAGAACAACTTGATGTAGTAGGTGGTGAGTTCTTGATACGGTCTGGGCCCAGGATGAGATATGCAGCACTTGGCAAGCACTTGGCCAAGAATCAATTGACTATCACCGATTGCACCTGACTCAGTGGCAATACAAAAGTTAGTGGACTCTAGTTCGGCCAACAAGGCTTCATATGCAACAGCTATATTATTTATTGCCGGAAAGTGAAGTTGAAAAGCTTGGGGAATGGTGACACCTTCAGATGACAGAAGAACGATCCCTATCCCTCAACCTTGAGAGTTCAAAGCTCGGTCAAAGTACAAGGTCCAAATATTGGAGGATCAAATGGATATCGATTCCTTATCAGGAAATTCTAATTGGATAGGGTGGAACATTGGGAATGGGGCGATGGGGTAAATGTTCAGCAGTTTCAAAGCACTTGATCACTTTCTATTGGATGTAAGTGAAGAAGTCAAACTGAGAGAGGAAGCTTAGAGAATGTGCAAACCAGTCGGTCAAGACAGCTTCTTCAAGACGAAACTTGAAAGGATTCATGCGAGCAATGGGATTAATCTCGTGGACCAAAAAATAATGCTTAAACTTTTGGACGACGTAAAGGTCGCGCAATTTATGAGAGATGAATTGAGGTCCTTGTCACTGATGACATCGCCTGTGATCCCGAATCTAGCAATAATGTTGGGTTCGATGAATGTGCAGACTATGGATGCCTTGATTTTGACAGATGCTTCTGCTTCTGCCCACTTAGTGAAGTGATCCGTTGTTAAAATGGAGGATTTGGTCTTGGCTTGTGGATTTTGGATCACCAAGAGGTCCAATGACATCAAAGGCTCACATAGCGAAAGGCCATGGGGGCACGAATTGGGTGAAGGGAAGATGTAGGAGGGTTAATCTTGTCGGCGTGAAGTTACATTGATGACAATGTCGTACAGAGGCTGAGCAACCTAAGTCAATAGTACCCTTGACTGATGATCTTCTTGGCAAGGACCTGAGCATTTACGTGGCCTCCACATACCTCGGCTTTAAGCACCAACTCGGCCTCTTCTTCATCTACGCATCTGAATAAGACTCCAGCCAGACTTCTCCTGCAGAGCACTCCTCTTAAGATAGTGTATCTTGGAGAAACCGTGGTGATACCTTTCTTCTCTTCAGTGGTTGACGTTGGTGGATATGTTTGATCCTGACAATGATTTGCAACTTCATAATACCAGGGTTTCTCACCCTCTTCTAGTTCCTCCAACTCAAACCAAAGACACTTCTTCTATTTGCTCAATATATTCCTTCCTTTCAAACTTCTCTTTGGTCTTCAAGAATCGTGCGTCTTCTATTGCTGGGATTGTTCGTCGACGGACGTAGATCGTCCTAACCTGCCTGGCTCGTACGATAGATAGTGAGGATGCTAAAGAAGCGAGAGCCTCAGCAAGAATGTTTTGAGCACGTGGAACATGAATAAACTCGAGCTTGGAGAACAACTTGATGTAGTAGGTGGTGAGTTCTTGATACGGTCTGGGCCCAGGATGAGATATGCAGCACTTGGGAAGCACTTGGCAAAGAATCAATTGACTATCACCGATTGCACCTGACTCAGTGGCAATACAAAAGTTAGTGGCCTCTAGTTCGGCCAACAAGGCTTCATATGCAGCAGCTATATTATTTATTGCCGGAAAGTGAAGTTGAAAAGCTTGGGGAATGGTGACACCTTCAGGTGACAGAAGAACGATCCCTATCCCTCAACCTTGAGAGTTCAAAGCTCGGTCAAAGTACAAGGTCCAAATATTGGAGGACCAAATGGATATCGATTCCTTATCAGGAAATTCTAATTGGATAGGGTGGAACATTGGGAATGGGGCGATGGGGTAAATGTTCAGCAGTTTCAAAGCCCTTGATCACTTTCTATTGGATGTAAGCGAAGACGTCAAACTGAGAGAGGAAGCTTAGCGAATGTGCAAACCAGTCAGTCAAGACAGCTTCTTCAAGACGAAACTTGAAAGGATTCATGCAAGCAATGGGATTAATCTCGTGGACCAAAAAATAATGCTTAAACTTTTGGACGACGTAAAGGTCGCGCAATTTCTGAGAGATGAATTGAGGTCCTTGTCGCTGATGACATCGCCTGTGATCTCGAATCTGGCAATAATGTTGGGTTCGATGAATGTGCAGACTGTGGATGCCTTGATTTTGACCGATGCTTACATACGCCCACTTAGTGAAGTGATCCGTTGTTAAAATGGAGGATTTGGTCTTGGCTTGTGGATTCTGGATCACCAAGAGGTCCAATGACATCAAAGGCTCACATAGCGAAAGGCCATGGGGGCACGAATTGGGTGAAGGGAAGATGTATGAGGGTTAATCTTGTCGGCGTGAAGTTACATTGATGACAATGTCGTACAGAGGCTGAGCAACCTAAGTCAATAGTACCCTTGACTGATGATCTTCTTGGCAAGGACCTGAGCATTTACGTGGCCTCCACATACCTCGGCTTTAAGCACCAACTCGGCCTCTTCTTCATCTACGCATCTGAATAAGACTCCAGCCAGACTTCTCTTGCAGAGCACTCCTCTTAAGATAGTGTATCTTGGAGAAACCGTTGTGATACCTTTCTTCTCTTCAGTGGTTGACGTTGGTGGATATGTTTGATCCTGACAATGATTTGCAACTTCATAATACCAGGGTTTCTCAAACTCTTCTAGTTCCTCCAACTCAAACCAAAGACACTTCTTCTATTTGCTCAATATTTTCCTTCCTTTCAAACTTCTCTTTGGTCTTCAAGAATCGTGCGTCTTCTATTGCTGGGATTGTACGTCGACGGATGTAGATCGTCCTAACCTGCCTGGCTCGTACGATAGATAGTGAGGATGCTAAAGAAGCGAGAGCCTCAGCAAGAATGTTTTGAGCACTTGGAACATGAATAAACTCGATCTTGGAGAACAACTTGATGTAGTAGGTGGTGAGTTCTTGATACGGTCTGGGCCCAGGATGAGATATGCAGCACTTGGCAAGCACTTGGCCAAGAATCAATTGACTATCACCGATTGCACCTGACTCAGTGGCAATACAAAAGTTAGTGGACTCTAGTTCGGCCAACAAGGCTTCATATGCAACAGCTATATTATTTATTGCCGGAAAGTGAAGTTGAAAAGCTTGGGGAATGGTGACACCTTCAGGTGACAGAAGAACGATCCCTATCCCTCAACCTTGAGAGTTCAAAGCTCGGTCAAAGTACAAGGTCCAAATATTGGAGGATCAAATGGATATCGATTCCTTATCAGGAAATTCTAATTGGATAGGGTGGAACATTGGGAATGGGGCGATGGGGTAAATGTTCTGCAGTTTCAAAGCCCTTGGTCACTCTCTATTGGATGTAAGCGAAGAAGTCAAGCGAGAGAGGAAGCTTAGCGAATGTGCAAACCAGTCGGTCAAGACAGCTTCTTCAAGACGAAAGTTGAAAGGATTCATGCGAGCAATGGGATTAATCTCGTGGACCAAAAAATAATGCTTAAACTTTTGGACGACCTAAAGGTCGCGCAATTTCTGAGAGATGAATTGAGGTCCTTGTCGCTGATGACATCGCCTGTGATCCCGAATCGGGCAATAATGTTGGGTTCGATGAATGTGCAGACTGTGGATGCCTTGATTTTGACAGATGCTCTTAGTGAAGTGATCCGTTGTTAAAATGGAGGATTTGGTCTTGGCTTGTGGATTCTGGATCACCAAGAGGTCCAATGACATCAAAGGCTCACATAGCGAAAGGCCATGGGGGCACGAATTGGGTGAAGGGAAGATGTAGGAGGGTTAATCTTGTCTGCGTGAAGTTACATTGATGACAATGTCGTACAGAGGCTGAGCAACCTAAGTCAATAGTACCCTTGACTGATGATCTTCTTGGCAAGGACCTGAGCATTTACGTGGCCTCCACATACCTCGGCTTTAAGCACCAACTCGGCCTCTTCTTCATCTACGCATCTAAAAAAGACTCCAGCCAGACTTCTCTTGCATAGCACTCTTCTTAAGATAGTGTATCTTGGAGAAACCATTGTGATACCTTTATTCTCTTCAGTGGTTGACGTTGGTGGATATGTTTGATCCTGACAATGATTTGAAACTTCATAATACCATGGTTTCTCACCCTCTTCTAGTTCCTCCAACTCAAACCAAAGACACTTCTTCTATTTGCTCAATATATTCCTTCCTTTCAAACTTCTATTTGGTCTTCAAGAATCGTGCGTCTTCTATTGCGGGATTGTACGTCGACGGATGTAGATCGTCCTAACTGCTGGCTCGTACGATAGATAGTGAGGATGCTAAAGAAGCGAGAGCCTCAGCAAGAATGTTTTGAGCACTTGGAACATGAATAAACTCGATCTTGGAGAACAACTTGATGTAGTAGGTGGTGAGTTCTTGATACGGTCTGGGCCCAGGATGAGATATGCAGCACTTGGCCAAGAATCAATTGACTATCACCGATTGCACCTGACTCAGTGGCAATACAAAAGTTAGTGGCCTCTAGTTCGGCCAACAAGGCTTCATATGCAGCAGCTATATTATTTATTGCCGGAAAGTGAAGTTGAAAAGCTTGGGGAATGGTGACACCTTCAGGTGACAGAAGAACGATCCCTATCCCTCAACCTTGAGAGTTCAAAGCTCGGTCAAAGTACAAGGTCCAAATATTGGAGGATCAAATGGATATCGATTCCTTATCAGGAAATTCTAATTGGATAGGGTGGAACATTGGGAATGGGGCGATGGGGTAAATGTTCAGCAGTTTCAAAGCCCTTGATCACTTTCTATTGGATGTAAGCGAAGAAGTCAAACTGAGAGAGGAAGCTTAGCGAATGTGCAAACCAGTCGGTCAAGACAGCTTCTTCAAGACGAAAGTTGAAAGGATTCATGCGAGCAATGGGATTAATCTCGTGGACCAAAAAATAATGCTTAAACTTTTGGACGACGTAAAGGTCGCGCAATTTCTGAGAGATGAATTGAGGTCCTTGTCGCTGATGACATCGCCTGTGATCCCGAATCTGGCAATAATGTTGGGTTCGATGAATGTGCAGACTGTGGATGCCTTGAAGTGAAGTGATCCGTTGTTAAAATAGAGGATTTGGTCTTGGCTTGTGGATTCTGGATCACCAAGAGGTCCAATGACATCAAAGGCTCACATAGCGAAAGGCCATGGGGGCACGAATTGGGTGAAGGGAAGATGTAGGAGGGTTAATCTTGTCTGCGTGAAGTTACATTGATGACAATGTCGTACAGAGGCTGAGCAACCTAAGTCAATAGTACCCTTGACTGATGATCTTCTTGGCAAGGACCTGAGCATTTACGTGGCCTCCACATACCTCGGCTTTAAGCACCAACTCGGCCTCTTCTTCATCTACGCATCTAAATAAGACTCTAGCCAGACTTCTCTTGCAGAGCACTCTTCTTAAGATAGTGTATCTTGGAGAAACCATTGTGATACCTTTCTTCTCTTCAGTGGTTGACGTTGGTGGATATGTTTGATCCTGACAATGATTTGCAACTTCATAATACCAGGGTTTCTCACCCTCTTCTAGTTCCTCCAACTCAAACCAAAGACACTTCTTCTATTTGCTCAATATTTTCCTTCCTTTCAAACTTCTCTTTGGTCTTCAAGAATCGTGCGTCTTCTATTGCTGGGATTGTACGTCGACGGATGTAGATCGTCCTAACCTGCCTGGCTCGTACGATAGATAGTGAGGATGCTAAAGAAGCGAGAGCCTCAGCAAGAAAGTTTTGAGCACTTGGAACATGAATAAACTCGATCTTGGAGAACAACTTGATGTAGTAGGTGGTGAGTTCTTGATACGGTCTGGGCCCAGGATGAGATATGCAGCACTTGGCAAGCACTTGGCCAAGAATCAATTGACTATCACCGATTGCACCTGACTCAGTGGCAATACAAAAGTTAGTGGCCTCTAGTTCGGCCAACAAGGCTTCATATGCAGCAGCTATATTATTTATTGCCGGAAAGTGAAGTTGAAAAGCTTGGGGAATGGTGACACCTTCAGGTGACAGAAGAACGATCCCTATCCCTCAACCTTGAGAGTTCAAAGCTCGGTCAAAGTACAAGGTCCAAATATTGGAGGATCAAATGGATATCGATTCCTTATCAGGAAATTCTAATTGGATAGGGTGGAACATTGGGAATGGGGCGATGGGGTAAATGTTCAGCAGTTTCAAAGCACTTGATCACTTTCTATTGGATGTAAGTGAAGAAGTCAAACTGAGAGAGGAAGCTTAGAGAATGTGCAAACCAGTCGGTCAAGACAGCTTCTTCAAGACGAAACTTGAAAGGATTCATGCGAGCAATGGGATTAATCTCGTGGACCAAAAAATAATGCTTAAACTTTTGGACGACGTAAAGGTCGCGCAATTTCTGAGAGATGAATTAAGGTCCTTGTCACTGATGACATCGCCTGTGATCCCGAATCTGGCAATAATGTTGGGTTCGATGAATGTGCAGACTGTGGATGCCTTGATTTTCACCGATGCTTACCTTGCCCACTTAGTGAAGTGATCCGTTGTTAAAATGGAGGATTTGGTCTTGGCTTGTGGATTACGGATCACCAAGAGGTCCAATGACATCAAAGGCTCACATAGCGAAAGGCCATGGGGGCACGAATTGGGTGAAGGGAAGATGTAGGAGGGTTAATCTTGTCTGCGTGAAGTTACATTGATGACAATGTCGTACAGAGGCTGAGCAACCTAAGTCAATAGTACCCTTGACTGATGATCTTCTTGGCAAGGACCTGAGCATTTACGTGGCCTCCACATACCTCGGCTTTAAGCACCAACTCGGCCTCTTCTTCATCTACGCATCTAAATAAGACTCCAGCCAGACTTCTCTTGCAGAGCACTCTTCTTAAGATAGTGTATCTTGGAGAAACCATTGTGATACCTTTCTTCTCTTCAGTGGTTGACGTTGGTGGATATGTTTGATCCTGACAATGATTTGCAACTTCATAATACCAGGGTTTCCCACCCTCTTCTAGTTCCTCCAACTCAAACCAAAGACACTTCTTCTATTTGCTCAATATTTTCCTTCCTTTCAAACTTCTCTTTGGTCTTCAAGAATCGTGCGTCTTCTATTGCTGGGATTGTACGTCGACGGATGTAGATCGTCCTAACTGCTGGCTCGTACGATAGATAGTGAGGATGCTAAAGAAGCGAGAGCCTCAGCAAGAATGTTTTGAGCACTTGGAACATGAATAAACTCGATCTTGGAGAACAACTTGATGTAGTAGGTGGTGAGTTCTTGATACGGTCTGGGCCCTGGATGAGATATGCAGCACTTGGCAAGCACTTGTCCAAGAATCAATTGACTATCACCGATTGCACCTGACTCAGTGGCAATACAAAAGTTAGTGGCCTCTAGTTCGGCCAACAAGGCTTCATATGCAGCAGCTATATTATTTATTAACGGAAAGTGAAGTTGAAAAGCTTGGGGAATGGTGACACCTTCGGTGACAGAAGAACGATCCCTATCCCTCAACCTTGAGAGTTCAAAGCTCGGTCAAAGTACAAGGTCCAAATATTAGAGGATCAAATGGATATCGATTCCTTATCAGGAAATTCTAATTGGATAGGGTGGAACATTGGGAATGGGGCGATGGGGTAAATGTTCAGCAGTTTCAAAGCCCTTGATCACTTTCTATTGGATGTAAGCGAAGAAGTCAAACTGAGAGAGGAAGCTTAGCGAATGTGCAAACCAGTCGGTCAAGATAGCTTCTTCAAGGCGAAACTTGAAAGGATTCATGCGAGCAATGGGATTAATCTCGTGGACCAAAAAATAATGCTTAAACTTTTGGACGACGTATAGGTCGCGCAATTTCTGAGAGATGAATTGAGGTCCTTGTCGCTGATGACATCGCCTGTGATGCCGAATCTGACAATAAAGTTGGGTTCGATGAATGTGCAGACTGTGGATGCCTTGATTTTGACAGATGCTTCTGCTTCTGCCCACTTAGTGAAGTGATCCGTTGTTAAAATGGAGGATTTGGTCTTGGCTTGTGGATTCTGGATCACCAAGAGGTCCAATGACATCAAAGGCTCACATAGCGAAAGGCCATGGGGGCACGAATTGGGTGAAGGGAAGATGTAGGAGGGTTAATCTTGTCTGCGTGAAGTTACATTGATGACAATGTCGTACAGAGGCTGAGCAACCTAAGTCAATAGTACCCTTGACTGATGATCTTCTTGGCAAGGACCTGAGCATTTACGTGGCCTCCACATACCTCGGCTTTAAGCACCAACTCGGCCTCTTCTTCATCTACGCATCTAAATAAGACTCCAGCCAGACTTCTCTTGCAGAGCACTCCTCTTAAGATAGTGTATCTTGGAGAAACCATTGTGATACCTTTCTTCTCTTCAGTGGTTGACGTTGGTGGATATGTTTGATCCTGACAATGATTTGCAACTTCATAATACCAGGGTTTCTCACCCTCTTCTAGTTCCTCCAACTCAAACCAAAGACACTTCTTCTATTTGCTCAATATTTTCCTTCCTTTCAAACTTATCTTTGGTCTTCAAGAATCGTGCGTCTTCTATTGCTGGGATTGTACGTCGACGGATGTAGATCGTCCTAACATGCCTGGCTCGTACGATAGATAGTGAGGATGCTAAAGAAGCGAGAGCCTCAGCAAGAATGTTTTGAGCACGTGGAACATGAATAAACTCGAGCTTGGAGAACAACTTGATGTAGTAGGTGGTGAGTTCTTGATACGGTAGGGGCCCAGGATGAGATATGCAGCACTTGGCAAGCACTTGGCCAAGAATCAATTGACTATCACCGATTGCACCTGACTCAGTGGCAATACAAAAGTTAGTGGCCTCTAGTTCGGCCAACAAGGCTTCATATGCAGCAGCTATATTATTTATTGCCGGAAAGTGAAGTTGAAAAGCTTGGGGAATGGTGACACCTTCAGGTGACAGAAGAACAATCCCTATCCCTCAACCTTGAGAGTTCAAAGCTCGGTCAAAGTACAAGGTCCAAATATTGGAGGATCAAATGGATATCGATTCCTTATCAGGAAATTCTAATTGGATAGGGTGGAACATTGGGAATGGGGCGATGGGGTAAATGTTCAGCAGTTTCAAAGCCCTTGATCACTTTCTATTGGATGTAAGCGAAGAATTCAAACTGAGAGAGGAAGCTTAGCGAATGTGCAAACCAGTCGGTCAAGACAGCTTCTTCAAGACGAAAGTTGAAAGGATTCATGCGAGCAATGGGATTAATCTCGTGAACCAAAAAATAATGCTTAAACTTTTGGATGACGTAAAGGTCGCGCAATTTCTGAGAGATGAATTGAGGTCCTTGTCGCTGATGACATTGCCTGTGATCCCGAATCTGGCAATAATGTTGGGTTCGATGAATGTGCAGACTGTGGATGCCTTGATTTTGACAGATGCTTCTGCTTCTGCTCACTTAGTGAAGTGATCCGTTGTTAAAATGGAGGATTTGGTCTTGGCTTGTGGATTTTGGATCACCAAGAGGTCCAATGACATCAAAGGCTCACATAGCGAAAGGCCATGGGGGCACGAATTGGGTGAAGGGAAGATGTAGGAGGGTTAATCTTGTCGGCGTGAAGTTACATTGATGACAATGTCGTACAGAGGCTGAGCAACCTAAGTCAATAGTACCCTTGACTGATGATCTTCTTGGCAAGGACCTGAGCATTTACGTGGCCTCCACATTGTGGACGCCGGGAGAGAGGAAGGAAAGGGGGAAGGGGGGAAGGGGTATGTGTTCCCGTGGTG